>JARQOD010000852.1:0-120628 GCA_033576555.1 Oophaga sylvatica
CAGCCAATGAGCGGTGCCGCGTGGCTTTGGCGGGGAATATGAATCTCCGGCGCCATATCGGAATACCCATAACTTGGGTGTTCCAATATGATGGTCAGTGTAGTTCCGGCCGCGGTGCATTGTGGAAGTGACACAAGCTCCGGAAGTTGTGACAGAGTTTATTGGTAATTATATATTAGATTATATTGGGACCATTATTCTTTATGGAGCATTATATGGGGCCCTTTATTCTATATGGAGCATTATATTTGGCCCATTATTCTGTATGGCGCATTATATAGGGTACATTATACTCTATGAAGCTTTACATGGGGCCCATTTTTCTGTACGGAGTGTTATATTGATCCCATTATTCTGTATGAAGCATTATATTGGGTCCATTATTCTAAGTGGAGCATTATATGAGGTTCATAATTCTGTATGAAGCATTATATGGGGTCTATTATTCCCACAGACGCCTCCACAATCTGGTAGAAAGGGACCAACTCCAAACTGACGCCTAAGGATTCAGAATGGATGTAATAAGCTCTTTGTCCTTATCCTTATGTCAATAAGGGGTATAATATGTATAATAATTACATAGGAGACACATTGGATTATAGGAGGTTCTGCGTATATGGGGTCATGGATGTGGGGGTCTATAATAACAATATAGAAGACACATTGGATTATAGGAGGTTCTGGTATATGGGGTCATGGTGTGGGTGTCCTATAATAACAATATAGGAGACACATTGGATTATAGGAGGTCCTGTGTATATGGAGTCATGGGTGTGGGGTCCTATAATAACAATACAGAGACAATTGGATTATAGAAGGTCCTGTGTATATGGGGTCATGAGTGTGGGGGTCCTATAATAACAATACAGGAGACACATTGGATTATAGAAGGTCCTGTGTATATGAGGTCATGGATGTGGGAGTCCTTATAACAATATAGGAGAACGCATTGGATTATAGAGGTCCTGTGTATATGGGGTCATGGATGTGGGGGTCCTATAATAACAATATAGGAGACGCATTGGATTATAGGAGGTCCTGTGTATATGGGGTCATGGATGTGGGGGTCCTATAATAACAATATAGGAGACGCATTGGATTATAGGAGGTCCTGCGCATATGGGGTCAGGGTGTGGGTGTCCTATAATAACAATACAGGAGACACATTGGATTATAGTAGGTTCTCTGTATATGGGGTCATGGTGTGGGGGTCCTATAATAACAATATAGGAGACGCATTGGATTATAGGAGGTCCTGTGTATATGGGGTCATGAGTGTGGGGGTCCTATAATAACAATATAGGAGACACATTGGATTATAGGAGGTTCTGCGTATATGGGGTCATGGGTGTGAGGGGACTATAATAATATAGGAGACACATTGGATTATAGGAGGTCCTGTGTATATGGGGTCATGGATGTGGGGGTCCTATAATAACAATATAGGAGACGCATTGGATTATAGGAGGTCCTGTGTATATGGGGTCATGGGTGTGGGGGTCCTATAATAACAATACAGGAGACACATTGGATTGTAGGAGGTCCTGTGTATATGGGGTCATGGATGTGGGGGTCCTATAATAACAATATAGGAGACGCATTGGATTATAGGAGGTCCTGTGTATATGGGGTCATGGTGTGGGTGTCCTATAATAACAATACAGGAGACACATTGGATTATAGTAGGTTCTGTGTATATGGGGTCATGGGTGTGGGGGTCCTATAATAACAATATAGGAGACGCATTGGATTATAGGAGGTTCTGTGTATATGGGGTCAGGGTGTGGGGGTCCTATAATAACAATATAGGAGACACATTGGATTATAGGAGGTCCTGCTTATATGGGGTCATGGGTGTGAGGATCCTATAATAACAATATAGGAGACACACTGGATTATAGGAGGTCCTGCGCATATGGGGTCAGGGTGTGGGGGTCCTATAATAACAATATAGGAGACACATTGGATTATAGGAGGTCCTGCGCATATGGGGTCAGGGTGTGGGGGTCCTATAATAACAATATAGGAGACACACTGGATTATAGGAGGTCCTGCGCATATGGGTCAGGGTGTGGGGGTCCTATAATAACAATATAGGAGACACACTGGATTATAGGAGGTCCTGCGCATATGGGGTCAGGGTGTGGGGGTCCTATAATAACAATATAGGAGACGCATTGGATTATAGGAGGTCCTGTGTATATATGGTCATGGGTGTGGGGGTCCTATAATAACAATATAGGAGACACATTGGATTATAGGAGTCCTGCGTATATGGGGTCATGGGTGTGAGGATCCTATAATGACAATATAGGAGACACACTGGATTATAGGAGGTCCTGTGTATATGGGGTCAGGGTGTGGGGTCCTATAATAACAATATAGGAGACACACTGGATTATAGGAGGTCCTGTGTATATGGGGTCAGGGTGTGGGGGTCCTATAATAACAATATAGGAGACACATTGGATTATAGGAGGTCCTGCGCATATGGGGTCAGGGTGTGGGGTCCTATAATAACAATATAGGAGACACACTGGATTATAGGAGGTCCTGCGCATATGGGGTCAGGGTGTGGGGGTCCTATAATAACAATATAGGAGACACACTGGATTATAGGAGGTCCTGGGCATATGGGGTCAGGGTGTGAGGATCCTATAATAATAATATAGGAGACACACTGGATTATAGGAGGTCCTGCGCATATGGGGTCAGGGTGTGGGGGTCCTATAATAACAATATAGGAGACACACTGGATTATAGGAGGTTCTGCATATATATGGTCATGGGTGTTGGGGGTCCTATCATCTCTAACAATTTGCTGTCTCAGATTCCACACCTTTATCCCCTCCATAGACTTTATTACACAGGATTATACTGGATCTCATTGGCTGCAGGGCTGGTTCTAAGCACATTCTAGAATGTTCTGATATCACAGGACAGGCGCCACGGTCACCTGTGCCAGGATATTATGACATCATGAAGGATATAGAAGCATGCGCTCAGCCAGAGCTCCGCTGAGGGTTACAGTAGGAGCGGAGAGTGAGTATGCGTGTCTTCTACTCTTGTTCTGTATTTATTATTACCCATTTCCGATCTCTAGAACCTTCTGATTTGTTATGACAAGCTTACTCTACTTCCCAATTCTCATGTCCCATCATTAGTAATGAGGAAACCTGATGTTTGTTAATGAGCTCGTTATGGCGATATTTCCTATTGATAACACTGATATTTAGGATCCGGCGATCTATAAGGAAACTTCTCTATTTGTCCCATTCAGGATTTGGAGTTTATTTGTATCGAGCGAAAATGCAAGAGAAAATGATGTAAGTGGGAAATAAGAGGCGTCCAGTAATGAGAATAGTGAGTGTAATGCCGCCTGTATAGTGTAATGATGAGTGTCTGCTGTCCGATGGTGCTCTTTATGCTCGGCCAAATGCCCGGACCAATCAGCTCGCTACGATTACGGCGATAATCAGCCCAATCCTCTCGCATGGCAGAATCTGCAGTCGTGTGATCCCGGCATTGCAAGGAATCGGTCACCAGGTTCTCACTCCCCATCTAAAATTAACGATTCCAGCAATGTGTCACTTACTGGGCTGCTTGCTGCAGTTTTAATAAGATCCGTTTTCTCTGCTGCAGATCTAGCAGTTCTCTGAATACTGCGCTCTGCACAACCCGCTCAGACCACTGATTGGCAGCTTTCTGTGTGCACTGTGCATAGGCTGAAAGCTGACAAGCAAGTGTGGGTGCAGAGTTACACAGAGCTAATGAGTGTGGAGGACTACATGGCAGCAGATTTACTAGTCCTCTAGTGATAATCTCCTGCTGCTAAAACACTGATTTTATTGAACCTACAGCAAGCAGCTCAATAACGGACATCTTGCTGGAATCAGGGTCTGTATCCCTATATCATGCTGCTCCCATATTAAATGGCAAAAAACTGCTGGAAGATCCCCTTTATCAGTGGAATATAGTAAATGTAAAACTGTTGGTAAAGAAGGTCCCTAGAATGGAGGAGACGGGGAGGAATAGGACACATTTGTCCTGGTCATTAATACTGGGAACATCTTAATAATTACTGGCATTTGTAGATTTCAATATAAGATATATTTTCCATGTACAATAGGGAGAAGTACATTGAGTTCATGAAGAAAAAAACTGAACAGAAAAACATCTTCCTGGAGAAAATCGATCAGACTCTGTAAGTGCTGAGATTCATTGGCTTCTATCTAGGTTTCTTCTATCCCCTAAGGCCCTGTGCACACATTGCGGATTTGCCTGCGGATTTTTCCGCGCCTAAACCGCACCTCTTGGCAGAAACCGCATGTGCGGTTTTTGATGCGTTTTGTGCGGTTTTGATGCGGTTTTGCCTTTGAATTGTCTGCGTTTTTTACAGCAATAAAGATATCTAAAGTTTGACAAACTTGACTGAGGAAAAAAAAAATTATGTGATGTCATTTCCTTGTCCAACCCCTTCTCTTCCATTCTCCATTTTACTATTATCTAAGCAAGAATGAGTGGCAGCTTCACAGAGCAGCAGAGCGCCCCGCAGAGCGACCAGTGCACTGAACAGCATAGTGCGCAGCGCTTGCTCCGCAGGCCATACAGAATACTGATGCTGGGGTGTCTGCTGCAAATCCTAAACCGGCACAGACAGCAGGTAAGCAAGTAGATTCAAAAAATTCTTGACATGTCTGTGTTTCCACTGTGTTGTGTACTAAAGCAATATATTTATTTTAGGTGCAGCACAGAGGGAGAAGACGGGCACGAAAAATGTGGGTGCACCCACTGTTAGCTGAGCGGACAGAGAAGGGCCATTTTATGTTTTATACACTGATTTGAGGAAGTAAGTTGACAAATATCCAAAGATATTAACCCTACTTACTTAAAACGTGTCCGAAAAAATGTAATCATTAACCATTGCCAAATTTTCAGATTTCCAGAAAAATTTGTACTATTCTGCCGTCTGTCTATCGCAGCGTTTGACAGACTGCTTGGATTATTGTCGCCGCATCTGACCTTGACCGATACATTCATGAGGAAGGCCATCACTGCGGAGGAAAGGCTGCTCATCACCTTGCGGTAAGTAAATAATTTTTTGTATGTATGTCATTACGCCTCTTTCACACGTCAGTGTCTCCGGTACATGTAGTGACATTTTCCACATGTCCTAGAGACACTGACACAGAAAGACCCATTCAAATGAATGGGTCTATGCACATGTCAGCGTGTTTTCAGAGACTGTGTGTCCGTGGGCAAAACACACTGACATGTCCGATTTTTACCAGTTGCACAGTCCACAAAGTGTCATGCTCATGGAGAACACTCATTGATGTCCTCTGTGTGACACGCATTGCACTGGTGAAGAAGCGCTACAGAAGCACTGTTCCCTGGCGGCAGGTGCTGAAGATGCTGTCATCATTCTCCCTGGCTCTGCAGGATTTCTGCGCCATCAGGGAAGAATGGGATTTGTCTTCAGCACCTGCACAAGTGCACTTATGTAGCGCTTTTTCCCTGCTAGCCATCTGTGTGTGAATGATGCAGCACATGTGTGGTCATGATGCAGACACACCACCAGGACACAGTCGTGTCTGCGCTTCACCCTGCGCCACCAATATATCTGATTGGGTCCTTCTGCATAATGACTCCCCACAAGCCCGTGATACATTAGGACTGCATATTGGTTTCTCCCATGAACTCTATGCACCGAACCTGGTGTTTTTGATACTTCATATTGGAAGGCGACCATTTTTGATAAAGGCCAAGTTTGGCAAAACGTCAAGTTGCGATTATATTTTCAATAAATTTGCACCAGATGCAAATTGAACAATTTACGTGTGCATTGTTTTTTCTATTTGATGCAGCACATAGGCGGCACACGGTTGCCACATATGTGCCGCACACACACAGACACATGGACATAGTGTTTAACGGTTGTGAAAATATCCGGATGTGTAAAACACACCTGGAACCTGTCAGCATTTGTTGCTGCTATAAGATGTGGCCACTGCCTCTCAGGGCTTATCTACAGCATTCTATAATTAACCCCACCGGTTAATTTGATACCACTCTCCTGATTGCTTCATCACTCTACTGCGCAGGCGTACTTTTGTGTCCTGATGAGGATAGACCAAAGTCCGGAGGTGTGCATGCGCTGGGCCTCTCAGACCTTTCCTGGCGCTTGCTCACAGCAGGAATTTGTTCAGCCCTCAACAGGCCAGTTAAGTACGGGTGATCAGTAGAGCGTTGAAGCAAGCAGGAGGGCAGCGGCGTTGCGAAATGATGGGTTGGCTGGACACGGACCTGCATCTCCCATCTGACGTGACCGGCCCATGCAGTTGTGTCTATTTTTTTTTAATTTTGTGTTTATTTAGAGATTTCGTGTTGGACCGGGGTGTTATTGACAGCATCATAGAATGCTTCAGATAACACCTTAAAGGAGGTGGCCACATCTTTGAGCGCCCATAACTGCTGACAGGTTCCCTTACCTTTTTGTTGTGACATTTCTAATAGAATGTTTTCTTTTTATTTTCAGGTTTTTGGCCACAGGAGAGAGCTATACATCCCTACACCTCCAATTTCGAGTTGGTAAATCCACCATCTCTCAAATTGTGAGGTGCACATGTACCGTCATCTGGCAGAAGTTGCAGCCCATCGTGATGCCTTCCCCAACCGAGGAGAATTGGCTGCAGGTTGCAGCAGGCTTTCAGTCTGTGGCCAATTTCCCCAACTGTATAGGTGCAGTTGATGGTAAACATGTAAGAGTGCAGAAGCCACCACTATCAGGATCACGCTTCTTTAATTATAAGAAGTATTTTTCTGTCGTCCTGATGGCGGTGGCTGATGCACATTACAAATTTGTTGCCATTGATGTTGGTGCCTATGGCAGTACTGGGGACTCTCGGGTGTTGCGAACATCACAGATTGGTCAGCAAATTCTTCGAGATGGTGGAACGCTCCAGCCCCAAGACCTTTGCCGGGTTCCACACATCCAGTGCCCTTTGTGATGGTATCGGATGAGGCGTTTCCCTTAATGACCACCCTGCTGCGCCAAGGGGACTGGATGCCCGGCGGAGGATTTTTAATTATCGGCTGAGTCGTGCACGCAGATATGTGGAATGCACCTTCGGAATCATGAGTAGTCAGTGGAGGATCTTTCACACACCTATCCAGTTGGATACAGACACCGTTGACGCTGTGATTAAGTCTTGCTGTGTACTCCATAACTATGCTCGTGAGTACAGCTCAGAGGTAGATGTGGAGTACCAGCAGCCAGAATTTAATCCAGTGCGCAGCGTGGGTCTGGGGAGGCCATCCAACTCGGGTGTGCGTGTGAGAGAAACCTTTACTGACTATTTTATGAGTCCAGAAGGTGCCGTGCACTGGCAAAACTCCTGTGCTGGTGTTGTGCAGCTTGAACAGCAGTGAAAGATGGAAGATTGAGCGACACAAAAGGACTATTCTTTCCCAGAGGAAGCCACACTGGTGTGGCGGTACGCGTGTGATCCTATCCCACACTACATCCGTTTTTTTCACCATGCTCCCACTGTTTAGACTTTCCAGCACAGATTTCATTTCTAATTGGGCATAGGAAGGTACTTGCTCTGATAAATAGGCTACATAATTTAATATCATCTGTTATTTGCCTCACCTTTGCTATTTAGTTCTATGTGTGAATCTGTGTGCATTTCTATGTAATTAAAAATTTTGGATGGTTAATTTCATGTGCGTTGTTTTGTGGTTTGTTAAAACAAATTATCAAAATTCTTCTCCTTCCCACAGTCCAGTGCCTATATACCATCATACATATTCTCCATCGAATATATTCCTGTGCCCATGTACCCATAACACAGTCAGAGATAGAGCTCTTGTATAGCCCCCTCATGCAAATGTATATGACAAACACAAAATAAAGTTCAAAATATAACTTTATTTTACAAACAATAAAATAATACTGACAAACATTGTCATACTTTTTTCAATATGAAAACAATAAACTGATGGCCACATAACAACATTTTTGGCCAATATAACTATTAGGCCGTCGTCCAACTGGTGACTTTGATGAGAGTAAGTTGCACGACTTTCTCGCATCAACACCCGTCAAGGCAACTCGCTCTCGGACCCGAGTGTGCGGGCTGCATAGAAATACATGCAGCCGCACAATCGGGTCCGAGAGTGGGCGGCCGTGACGGGTGTTGATGCGAGAAAGTCGTGCGACTAACTCGCATCAAACTCGGCAGTGTGACGCCGGCCTTAGAAGCCTGGCTGCACAACTTCGAACACACTTAAGTGTACAGTTCTGGTCTCCGGTGTATAAGACACAGCTGAACTGGAGCGGGTGCAGAGAACAGTGACCAAGGTTACTAGAGCACTGTGGGGTCTGCAATACCAAGACAGGTGATTACACTGTTGGGGTTACCTGTGAAGGGGACAAGGGGGCATCCTCTACATCTTGAGGAAAGGTTTAGTCATAATCACAGACGTAGATTCTTTACTGTGAGCAGTGAGACTATGGAACTCTCTGCCATATGATGCTGTAACGAGTGATTCAGACCATCGGTGCTGCCAGGCCATGCCCAAAAAAGGGCACCCACAGCCCCTGTATAACTATAACTTTCAAAAATAAAAAATTAATTTTAAAATTGATATTCTGGGTAATATCCATATGAGGTGGATGAGTCAGAAGTGGCAGTCGGTGAGGGTCCCAGCCTTTGAGTCGTTCCCGAGTCCAACAGCTGTAAATAACTGGTGGTTGGTGTGCTTTACCGGTGTTCAGGTGGCTGTTGGTGGCCTTGCTGTCTTGGCCGGAACAGACGGAAAACACCTGTCAGTATTTCTTCATAAGAAGAAATGGGAGCAGGGTCCTCCAAAGCTGTCAGTGACAGCTGCGCCATGCTCATAAAAATTGACTGCCTATCCGGTGGTAGTGAGCGAGCCTTGCCTGCAATTGACATGGCAAAGAAGTCGAACTGATCCTCTGAAGTTGTTTTTTTGATCAACTCCAGAGTGTCTGTTGCGGCTTTCAAGGTTTTATCATCTTTTTTTTTATTTTTCTTTTTGCTCGGCTCTCCTACCACCGGATAGGCAGCTCTTGCAACAGTTTCTGCGGAGCCACATGCTCCAGCAGCTTCAGAAGCAGATGTGCCAGCAGCTGCTGAAGATGTGGTGCCAGCAGAAACTGTTGCAATGCATGGCGAACATCTGCCACCAGCTCCAGAGGAACTTCCTGCTCCATCTTCCAATTCTTCATTAGCAGTCGGGCCAGTAGTCAAAATGTTCCCTTGAGTGCTGTTTGAAATGAAAAAAAAAAAAAAAAAAAAATTTTTAGGTTATGTTTCCATGCTGTGTAGAAGCAATGTTTTGGACGCAGAAAGGAGGTCACTACGCCAAAAGCGCTGCCCCTTTTTTTTCACATGGTGAGAATGCATGTTTTCATTGAACACATGTGGAATCACTGCATGCTATCAATACACTGTGCTAGTTATCTGGCGTAGACAGAGCGCCAACGCAAGATAAATAGACATGCTGTGGTGTCAAAAGACCTGCCACATGTCCGGTGACGTAGGTCTGACACCTCCCTCTTTGTACGCATAGTGGAGACGGGATTTAAGAAAATCCCCTCCACTATGCAGTAACATCTGGACGCTGCGTATTGAACACTGCGGTTGTGCGTGGCGTTCAATACGCAGCCAATTGTGCTACGCCACGTGGAAACATACAGGCTAGATATAATTACATTTTTTTTTCAAAACTTACCTCCTCAATGTCCTGCTAGTTACAAGGAATTGCAACTCCTCATAAAAAGGGAATGTGTGCCTGGGAGGAGAGGAGCCACTTTTCGAACAGCTGGTAAGATATTTTAAAAACCTATCCTTCACCGACCGCCACCTTTGTTTCACATCTTTCTCTAGAAAAAAAAAAAAATACAAACACTTTTAATCATAGTCCATTTTTTACAAAGTTTCATATTCATTGTTAAATAACGTTCTAATTACCAATTTGGGACTTTATTTCATTCGTGCATGTCTCCCATTCGGGATACATCTCCCGCAAAATTTTGGTCCAGCAGAGGTCCCGTTGAAAACGGTCTTTATATGCGTAGTCTGCAGGGTCCCATAGTGCTGGATAATCCCGTACCTACAATGTATACAATAATGCCATAACATACTATATCCGACACCCAGATAAAAAATATTTCAATTTAAACTATATTTACATATAACACCTAACCCTAATCCCAACCATAACCACAACCCGAATCATAATCCACATTTGAAACAGTAAACATATTTAAAAAATTAACTGTATTAATTTGACATGATTAACCACTTTCTGCCAGATGACGGAATAGTATGTCAGCTGGCAGTATCCCCCGCTTTTAGGTGGTCTCCGGCGGTGTTTTATAAACATCTGACATGTGCCCGCAATAGGCGCAAGCGGAATCGTCATCTGCCCGTGCCTATTAACTAGTTAAATCCCGTTGTCAAACATGACAGCGGGCATTTAAAGGGAATCTGTCACCCTAAATTGGTGGGATATTTAAATGATGTCAGTCAGGTCAGATAGGCGGTGTTTTGGGTACTTGCCTTAAAATGTTGTTTTCCGCCGTATCCATTATTTCTGGGAATTGTAGTCGTTGCCCTCCATATAACGCACCTGTGCATTGCAATCTGCGGGCAAAGCATACTGCACGTGCGCAATTCAATATTGAAATGCGCATGCGCGTTATATGGAGGGCAACGACTACAATTCCCAGAAATAATGGATACGGCGGAAAACAACATTTTAAGGCAAGTACCCAAAACACCGCCTATCTGACCTGACTGCCATCATTTAAATATCCCGCCAATTTACGGTGACAGATTCCCTTTAACTACAGCTTTTTGCCGCCGGGCCGGAAATGAGCACATCGATGACCCCCGTCACGTGAACGGGGTCAGCGACGCACTGCCTTGACAGTCAGAGGTCTCATAGAGACCTCTATGGTTGTTGCCGGCACATTACTGTGAGCGCCGCACGGTGTGCTCCCACGCAATTTTCTGCACCATAACCAAAGGGGCATGGTAAAAAAAATTGCGTGGGCTCCTGCGCAATTTTCTGCGCCAGAGTGGGAAAGCTGACGGCTGTGGTCTGGTTTTTGTAGCCGGGGGTGCGCCAATATCCATGGCCCCTTCCTAGGCCATGAATATCAGCCCGCAGCTGTCTGCGTAGCCTTTACTGGCTATAAAAATAGGGGGACCCAAAAAAAAAATGACGTGGGATCCCCCTATATTTTTATAACCAGAAAGACTACGCAGACAGCTGCGGGCTGATATTCATAGCCTAGGAAGGGGCCATGGATATTGGCGCCCCCCCAAGCTACAAATACAAACCCGCAGCCGCCCCAGAAATGGCGCATCTCTAAGATGCGCCAATTCTGGCACTTAGCCTCTCTCTTCCCACTCCCCTGTAGCGGTGGGATATGGGGTAATAAGGGGTTAACGTCACCTTTGATTGTTAGGTGACATTAACCCCGGTTAATAATGGAGAGACGTCAATAAGACGCCGATCCATTATTAATCCAAAAGTAATAAAAGGTAAAATGAAACACACAGACATTTGATAAAAAATAATTTAATGAAATAAATAAACACAGTTTTTGACCAAATTTTATTTTTCTGGTATCCGACCGAAGCCCTCGTTCTCCTAGGAAAAAAAAAAAAAAAAATCAATAGTATACTCCCTGGTCCGACGCAGTCCATTAATATCGAGTGTCCCTCGACGATCTGCCATGGAGAACAGTCACATCAGGAGATGTGAGTGCTCTTCACGGCTCCGGCAACACACTGACAAGAGCTAAGCTCCTGCAGTGTGTTACTGCGCATGCGCGAGAGTTTACCGGAGTTCATTGACTCCGGTACTCTCGCTTTACGGCACTGCTGCATGGGAAAATCCTCATGCAGCTCTAGTGCCGTAAAGGGACAGCACGGAGCTGCAGAAATCCGGGAAACTCCGCGAGGACAGAACAGATCGCCGTGGGACACTCGAGTGGGATATCTGCGGACCAGGGAGTATTTATTGCTTTATTTTTTTGGATTTTTACTAGGGGACGAGGGCCTCGGTGAAGGGAAAGTGTGCTGTATGGTGAGTATGTACTCTGTGTTGTATGTTGTATGTACTGTCTGTCATGTATGTTACGTGTATGTGTTATGTGTTTTCTTCACTCACAATTGTGCTCAGTCGCCAGACACAGGGACTACTACTCCCATCCTATAGCCGGATGGGAGTAGCAGTCCCATACGGCGACTGAGCACAATTCTCGCACTATCGTCGCATGGGGGCCGACAGACACACACAGACAGACTTCACACAGACTGACACACACATGCGTACCAAATCAATCAGACGGCCTACATCGATCCCCATGCGACGATAGTTCTCCATGTTCCTAGCAATATGGCAACTCTTCTACACACAAATCCCCGCCCACACACTTCCTCCCGCCTGACATCACTTCCTCCTAGTCCGCAGCCAAACCGCAGATCTTTTTTCCATCTGCGGTTTGGCTGCGGGTTTGACGGACATAATAGAAGTCAATGGGTGCGGAACCGCTACGGAACCGTAAAAATAATTGACATGCTGCGGAAATAAACGCGTGGTGAATCCGTGCGTTTTTTTTCCGCAGCATGTGCACAGCAGACCTGCGGTTCCCATAGGAATTCATTGGCTGTGCACTGTGCTGCGGGTTGGATGCGTTTCCGCTGCGTTCAAAAACGCAGCGGAAACCCATCTAAAACCGCAAAGTGTGAACGGGGCCTTATGATGAGCGCCTTCTAGTGGTGGCTGCAAGCAGACACAATGGGACCTTTAAAGAGTTAACGTATTGATTTTTATTTCAGAAATCAATAGTTCACATCAAATGATGCAACTTTATATCATGTCTTATCAGTAAAATCTGCTTCTGTCTCCTCCTGGACGGACTCTTTACTCTCAAATCATGGGTAGAAGCCCATACATTATTCTGCACGGGGCCCATATATTAATCTGCACGGGACACTTTTCTGTCTGTGTCCACTCCTGGCATCAACGCTCATCAATAAACCTAATAAGTACTTTCACAGATTTAAGCTAGTGGGCAGAGACTCGCTGTTATGTCTCCTATACACAGTACAGATACAGAAAGATTCCTGATCTTTTTCTCTGTGTAGCACATATATAGAAGTAGCAGCAGCATGGAGGACATTATACAGCAGTACTCAGCAGTCTAGCTGTGAATCCAGCTCTTGGATCAGTGAAGCTTCTTTCTGACTGCAGCACTGTTTCTGTGTCTCTCTCTTCCTGTGTTCTCACTCTGCCCTTCACTTCTCCCTCTATACAGACTATAATAGGCAGTGTAATCAGAGAGCTGACAATCTGTCTTGCTTTGACCAAGATAGATGTAACCTGTGTTTTTCTCTTCAGAGTGGACAGTGAGGTCAGGAGGCGGGGGAGGAGAAGTGGCTCATAAGTGGAGAAGGAAGCAGATTTCTCTGATACAATAGATGAGAAAGCTTCTTATATTTGCTTGTACTATTGAGTTTCTGACCATTTCTCACAAGTTGATGTACCTTCCATGTACAATAGTGAGGACCTCAGTGAGGATATGGAGACTCTGACGCAGGGAGAAACAGAAGTAATGAAAGAAATGATAGTGAAGAACATTGTGACGATGTAAGTGCAGAGAATTACTGATCTCATATAAGAAACCTTATAGATGACACATGATGTAGATGTTCCCTCCCCAATGTGTGATCACTGTATTCAGGACAGATAACAGAAAACCTGTCTGCACATGGTATACAAGTGTTTCTCACAATATTAGAATATCATCAGAAAGTTAATTTATTTCAGTTCTTCAATACAAAAGTGAAACTCATATATTATATATAGTCATTAGAAACAGAGTGATCTATTTCAAGTGTTTATTTCTGGTAATGTTGATGATTATGGCTTACAGCCAATGAAAACCCAAAAGTTATTATCTCAGTAAATTAGAATAATTAACAAAAAACAGCTGTAAAGGCTTCCTAAGGGTTTAAAAAGGTCCAATAGTCTGTTTCAGTAGGCTCCACAATCATGGGGAAGACTGCTGACTTCACAGATGTCCAGAAGGCAGTCATTGACATACTCCACAAGGAGGGTAAGCCACAAAAGGTCATTGCTAAAGAAGCTGGCTGTTCACAGAGTGCTGTATCCAAGCATATTAATGGAAAGTTGAGTGGAAGGAAAAAGTGTGATAGAAAAAGGTGCAGTCTTACAAAAATCAATAATTAGAAGGGTGTCAATAACCTGCTAACTAGAATTAACCCTTATAAAATATAACTTTATATTTATATATATATTTTTATTATTATATTTTTATATATATTACTTATTTATATATATATATATATATATATAATATATATATATATATATATATATATATATATATATATATAATATATATATATATACAATACCTATATACCCACCACAAAAGGTGAAAAGTGCAATGTGCAGGGGAAAATTGGTTATATCGGGCTACAACGAACGATTCAAAATATAGACTGTTATAGCATATAAAAACCTAGCTATATTTTCGTAAATGCAGTAGTATATTACTTTACAACTGCTATGAATTATTTGGACATCGCCTAGGGATAATAAGCTAGTTTAACCAGTGAACAGATAAAAAACAGAAAAAAAACAAACAATAACCAGTCAAATTAAGCCGATGTGGAGAAGGTGGTGTACTGGCCCTACATGCCACCACTGCTCTACACCTACCTATTTGTGGAGGTTGGCACCCTAAAAATGTGAGAGATGGCACCCCCGTTCGTGCGTCAACTGCACCTATGTTCCTACACAGCCCTGATGCAGATGTATAATGAGAAACACAGGGCCAGTTGGCCTGTATCCACTGTTAGTAGTGTGTGAGGTCATAAGGGTATGCCACACTAAACAATATCGCTAACGGATCGCTAAAAAACGTCACTATTTAGCGATCCCGTTAGCGTATTGTTCAGTGCGGCAGCTTCCAGCGACGAGCTTCCTGCTGTGATCTCGCTCGTCGCTGGAATCGTTCCGACCCTATTTCATCGCTGGCGCTCCCGCTGGGTAAGTATCTAATCGCTGTGTGGCACCTTTTCTTAGCGATTTAGCGGTACTTTTGTACCGCTAAAGTCGTTAAGAAGATCGCTAACGGCGATAGCGTCGTTAACTATATCGCTTAATGTGGCCGCATTTAGCGATAAGAAACAATCCCGCTAGCGATCTCATAGTATGCAACGCTAACGAGATCGCTAGCGGGATAGCTTAGTGTGGCAGTACCTATAGGTAAAGATATAAGACATTGTAAAAATACAGATCTCACATATAGAGTACAATAAGGGTATATGTGTGAAAGATAATGGATCACAGGAGCACACACACATACACACCGCATGAATCTTGAGCGCTGGATGAATAAGCACACCTTTAAAGTATTAGAGACAGGTTAGATATTTTTATGAGCACTAAACACATTTAACAGCAGAAGCATATATAAAAAGCAATTGGCCCACCCAACACAAAATCAATGTAACAGGATATAGGTCACAATTGATAGCTTATCTGCTTAGATGTGGTGCTCCAGGTAAAGGATAATCATGCCAGATAAGATCTCAACGCAGTTTGTCACCAACTGATCCCTGAGCCAGTGTCAGTCAGTACAGAGGACGCGGTTACAAACGCCCTCTATACACAGAGCAGTGATTGATCCCCCGCTGGTGCTGACCCAATCCTGGCCAGTGTCAGTCATACAGGGCGCAGTTACAGCCGCTCTCTATACACAGAGCAGTGATTGATCCCCCGCTGGTGCCGCCCCAATCCTGAGCCAGTGTCAGTCAGTACAGAGGACGCGGTTACAAACGCCCTCTATACACAGAGCAGTGATTGATCCCCCGCTGGTGCTGACCCAATCCTGAGCCAGTGTCAGTCACTACAGGGGGGCGCAGTTACAGCCGCTCTCTATACACAGAGCAGTGATTGATCCCCCGCTGGTGCTGACCCAATCCTGAGCCAGTGTCAGTCACTACGGGGGGCGCAGTTACAGCCGCTCTCTATACACAGAGCAGTGATTGATCCCCCGCTGGTGCCGCCCCAATCCTGAGCCAGTGTCAGTCAGTACAAAGGGCACAGTTACAGCCGCTCTCTATACACAGAGCAGTGATGATCCCCCGCTGGTGCTGCCCCAATGTTGAGCCAGTGTCAGTCAGTACAGCAGGCGCAGTTACAGCTGCTCTCTATGCACAGAGCAGTGATTGATGCCCAACCAGTGCCGCCCCAATCCTGAGCCAGTGTCAGTCAGTACAGAGGACGCGGTTACAAACGCCCTCTATACACAGAGCAGTGATTGATCCCCCGCCGGTGCTGACCCAATCCTGAGCCAGTGTCAGTCACTACAGGGGGCGCAGTTACAGCCCTCTCTATACACAGAGCAGTGATTGATCCCCCGCTGGTGCCGCCCCAATTTTGAGCCAGTGTCAGTCAGTACACAGGGCACAGTTACAGCCGCTCTCTATCACAGAGCAGTGACTGATCCCCCGCGGTGCTGCCCCAATGTTGAGCCAGTGTCAGTCTACACAGAGGCGCAGTTACAGCTGCTCTCTATACACAGAGCAGTGATTGATGCCCCACGTGCGCCCCAATCCTAAGCCAGTGTCAGTCATCTACAGGGGCACAGTTACAGCCGCTCTCTATACACAGAGCAGTGATTGATCACCCGCTGGTGCTGCCCCAATGCCGAGCCAGTGTCAGTCAGTACAGAGGACGCGGTTACAGCCCATCTATATACAGAGCAGTGATTATCCCCCGCCGGTGCTGCCCCATTCCTGAGCCAGTGTTAGTCAGTACAGAGGGTGCAGTTAAGACGCTCTCTATACACATAGCAGTGATTGATCCCCCGCTGGTGCTGACCCAATACTGAACCAGTGTCAGTCAGTACAAGGGGGCAGTTACAGCCACTCTCTATACACAGAGCAGTGAGTGATCCCCTGCTGGTGCCGCCCCAATCCTGAGCCAGTGTCAGTCAGTACAGGGGGCGCAGTCACAGTTGTTCTCTGTAACAGAGTGGTGACTGATACCCTGCCAGTGCTGCCCTAATCCTGAGCCAGTGTCAGTCATACAGGGGGCGCAGTTACAGCTGCTCTCTATACACAGAGCGTGACTAATCCCACCGGTGCTGACCAATCCTGAGCTAATGTCAGTCAGTACAGGGGACGGGTTACAGCCGTTCTCTATACACAGAGCAGTGGTGATCCCCCGCCGATGCTGCCCCAATCCTGAGCCAGTGTCAGTCAGTACAGGGCGCGCAGTTACAGCTGCTCTCTATACACAGAGCGTGATGATCCCCCGCGGTGCTGCACCAATCCTGAGCTAGTGTCAGTCAGTACAGGGGACGTGTTACAGCCGTTCTCTATACACAGAGCAGTGGCTGATCCCCCGCGTGCTGTCCCAATCCTAAGCCAGTGTCAGTCAGTACAGGGGGCGCAGTTAGAGCCGCTCTCTATACACAGAGCAGTGACTGATCCCCGCTGGTGCTGGCCCAATACTGAACCAGTGTCAGTCAGTATAGAGGGCGCAGTTACAGCGCTCTCTATACACAGAGCAGTGAGTGACCCCCCCGGTGCGCCCCAATCCTGAGCCAGTGTCAGTCAGTACAGGGGGCGCAGTTACAGCTGCTCTCTATACACAGAGCGGTGACTGATCCCCCGGTGCTGCACCAATCCTGAGCTAGTGTCAGTCAGTACAGGGGACGTGGTTACAGCCGTTCTCTATACACAGAGCGGTGGCTGATCCCCCGCCGATGCTGCCCCAATCCTGAGCCAGTGTCAGACAGAGTATAGAGGACGCTGTTACAGAAAATGTCCCCATCATTATATCACTGAATAAGTCTGGGATAGACTTATATGAGAAACAGAGGCGTAGTTAGAGTTTTGGCTCGGGGGGGGGGCAAACTTCTCAGTGGGCTCCTAACCAGGTAACCTTGATTAAACTGGGTGACACACCATAATAGTGGAGGATAACCTCAGTAGATGACTGCGATGTTACTGAAAATAATCTCTATATAAAAGACGAACATGGATATTACCGCCATATGGTAAGTGGTAGATATCAGTCCTACAGAACATGTAAGAGATCACAGCACAGTTACAGATAATGACTTACTGCTGATGTTCTTTCTGATGGAGTCGTTCACTTTTCACGTCTTTTCCATCAGACCCAGACTGACATTACAACTTCTTCCACCCGGGACTCGGCTTCAAAGAATACAACAAAGACACATCTGACTTCTCACATTTTCAGCACAGTCCCCAATGGGACTACTCCCAACCTGCACAAACCCCTTATTCTGCTGATACCCCAATACTGAGCCGCTGCTGCCTTATGTGTCCCTATTACTGCACCTGCTGAGTGGTTCTGTGTGTCACCTAAATTTTAAACAACCCTCTAGAACAGGGTTCCCCAACTCCAGTCCTCAAGGCCCACCAACAGGTCATGTTTTCAGGATTTCCTTTGTGTTGCACAGGTGATGCAATTATCACCTGGGCAATACTAAGGAAATCCTGAAAACATGACCTGTTGGTGGGCCTTGAGAACTGGAGTTGGGGAACCCTGCTCTAGAATATAGTAATGCCGGGTGCAAGTGCCCTAAAAACAGTGCCCTCATTTTGTCCCCTAAAAAGTAATATTGCCCTGTGTGCCCCTTTGACAGTCACAGTCACTTGAGTTCGCCTATAGCAATAAGTGCCCACTTTACATTTAATAATGTCCCAAGTTTCCCCCTGTACAACTCCCCTATACACAGTATGATGCTCTCTTATACACAGTATAATTCCCCGTCACTGTATATATATTGACCCCTTAATATCCTCCAAACTGTTAAATGGCTCCAACACTGTATGATGGCCACATCACTGTAATCCCCACACTGTATGATGGCCCCCTAGATAGTCTCCATATATCATAACACACCAGATAGTCCTCAATATAGTATAATGCACTCCCCATAGGCCTTCGTATAGTATCATGCACTCCCCATAGGTCTCCATATAGTATCATGCACTCCCCATAGGCAGAATCTTTAGTTTAATGTACCCCACATTATTATTATTATTATTTTTATTATTGTTTATTTTATAGCACCATTGATTCCATGGTGCTGTACATGAGAAGGGGTTACATACAAATTACAGGGATCACTACAGTAAACAAACTAACAATGACAGACTGATACAGAGGGAGAGGACCCTGCCTTTCGGCTTACATTCTACATAGGCAGACTCTACAGTATATTGCATTCCCCATAGGCAAACTCTATAGTATAATGCACTCCCCATAGGCAGAATCTTTAGTTTAATGTACCCCACATAGGCAGACTCTACAGTATATTGCACTCCCCATAGGCAGACTCTATAGTGTAATGCACTTCACATAGGTAGACTATAGTATAATGCTGTTCCCATAGGAAGACTATATAGTATAATGCACTCCCCATAGGCAGACTCTATAGTGTAATGCACTTCACATAGGTAGACTATAGTATAATGCACTCCCCATAGGCCTTCGTATAGTATCATGCACTCCCCATAGGTCTCCATATAGTATCATGCACTCCCCATAGGCAGAATCTTTAGTTTAATGTACCCCCCATAGGCAGACTCTACAGTATATTGCACTCCCCATAGCAAAGTCTATAGTATAATGCACTCCCCGTAGGCAGACTCTATAGTATAATGCACTCCCCATAGGCAGACTCTACAGTATATTGCACTCCCCATAGGCAGACTCTATAGTGTAATGCACTTCACATAGGTAGACTATAGTATAATGCAGTTCCCATAGGAAGACTATATAGTATAATGCACTCCCCATAGGCAGCCTCTATAGCGTAATACATCCCCATAGGCAGCCTCTATATGGAAGGCTGTAAATCTGTCCCCAATCACCTCTGCAAGACATAAAAATGACCTCTCATTATACTCACCAACGGCGCTCACCAAGGCATAGCTGGTCTTGACTTATTATCGCCATCCTCCATTACTGCATCATCTGGATGACACGTTCTATGTCATCCACACAGTGTCACCAAATGTGCTCCTGTGCAGGCGCACTTCTCTCTGGGCTGCTGAAAGCAGAGCTAAGTACTGTACTGCGTACGCGCTGGGAAAGGCCAAAGGGCGCTGATGACCTGGAAGTAAAGCCGGCGCATGCGCACTACAATATTGTGCTCTGACTTCAGTAGGGCAAAGATAAGTGCACCTGCACAGGAGTGCGATAGAGGACACTGAATGCATGATGTAGGACGCATCTTCCACACGAAGTGGGACAGCGATCACAAGAAGAGGGTAGGCGCCGGATCAAGACTAGAGACGCTCAGACCGCGCCGTCTGTGAGCATAATAAAAGCTCTTTTTTGTGCCTTGCATAGAGGATTGAGGACATATAGAGGGCATTCTAGAACACTGTATGTTAGGGCGTACAGATGTTGGCTGGACCTTATATGGGGACAGCCTGCTGAAAGGCTCCCTTTAATCTGCGAGACTTGCAGCCACTGTCTTTTAGCCACATTTAAAGGCCATCCTGCAAGATTCCAGCCGCTCGCAAACTTAAAGCAAAATAATCATTCTCCTTCTCGTAAGCTAATCAGCAGCATCCAGTCGGATGAGTGTCTATGGTCCCTGCTCAGCGCCTCCTCTGACCCCACAATGCCACCATCCTCCTGCCTTTACTGACGTGGCTGACGTCTCCTATGTCATCCAGTCTATTGCGCTGCGCAGCTCCTGTTCCCTCCTGTGCAGGTGCGAGAGCTGGACAGACAGTGGATGACATAGGAGACGTCAGCCATGTCAATCAAGCAGGAGAGACGATGGATCAGGCCCATAGTGAGCAACTGTTGTCCACACAAGCCCTATATCCGGGGAGCTCACTCAGCCCCCCTTTCCATTTACTAGTGCTCTCTGTTATCAGCTTCTCATTTTCTGCCATATTGGCCATTTAGATACTTCAGATAACAGAGTATATAGTTTTCCAAGGATACAGGACTAACTTCTAACATAAACATCCCCGAAAATATGAACTTTATTAAGATACTTTTAAAATGTCCAAGCAAAAACTCCACCGAAAGCAACTGTGAAAAAATGTGTAAAAAGAGAATTCTTACACTTTGAGGCGGTAGCACAGCCAGCACAATCATTGATCCTGAGTTACTGGTCTAACATGGGCCATCTTGTCCACATGATCAATGTGTTGGCCACTGCCAAAGAGGATTGCCATATTAGGCTGTGGTTCCACGGTCCGGAACCACAGCGCTTTGGACGGAGCGGAAATTCCGCACCGCCCAAAGCCCCGCCCCCTTTTTGACGCGCGCTCTTTCCGATGTGTTCCGGACACCTTCGGAACACATCCGGAAAGAACGAAGCGCTGCATAGCCCTGTGTTATTTCCGTTGCGGCGACGCAGCGTTGCCGCAAGACGCTAGGACATGCTGCAGTCTAAAAAGACGTGCCGCATGTCCGGAAACGCAGGTCTTCCGCCTGCTATTTTACGCATAGTGGAGACGGGATTTCTTGAAATCCCCTCCACTATGCTGTAACATCTGGACGCTGCGTGTTTGACGCTGCGCCAACGCACAGCGTCAAACACGCAGCTAATCCGGAATAGTTTCCTGATCGTGGAAACATACCCTAAATGTAAGTTACTGGATGTATATACTAACATAACCCACCAGATGGGGATGGCATGAAGGCAAAACCGATACAACTGAAAAGCAACATGGTTTCTTGAACTTAGATGCCTATACACAGATCAGATACATCTTTTTATGCTTCGGTCTGCCTACATATAATGTCATTTCCCAAGATACTTGTCAGTCTTTCATTTTCATCATGTCAAGCAATAAACTTTCAGAAAACTAGTATGTGTATATTGACACCTACAGATCTGATCTACCTTTGTGCTATTGTAAACGCATGAAATAAATTATGTGCCAAGACACTTATGGATCACATGTCAGTTTTCAGTCTCTGTCCAGCTTGCAGCATAAACAAGACATACAAGTGTAAGAGCCTTCATTGCTTTATATCCTGTATTCAAAGCTGTAACAGATCAGACATCTGAAATCTCACATAGTAAATGCCGTGTGGTAAGATCTCCTCAGTCCGGTGCGGTGTCCAGGGCGTCTTCTGGTCCTGGGGCTGCTCCAGCCTCCTTGGCCGTCAGGCTCCTCCAGGCAGAAGCAGACAGGGAGCTCCCAGTCAGGCAGAGCTCCGCGGCGTCCCGGCTGCTGCTGGCGCTGATGGCTTCTCTGCAGCAGGGAGGTGAATGAGAGCTGCTCAGCCAGGATTGGGTGATGACCTCCCTTCCCTCTCTCCTCCAGACTGCAGAAGAGCGCTCACATGACTCACTCCCTGCACTCTGATTGGACGCCTGTTTTTCCTTCTCTCTGTGACTCCCTGTAATCGCGTTTGGTAACTTTGCATGTTACTTTAGATACATGCGCAGTACAAACACAGGGAAATAAAAGATAATCATTGACCGGAGGCAGGGGCCCCTTAGGGGATGGGGCCCGTGACGCTGGCCCTGACAGTAGCGTAGCTCCGGGTGGGCCCCCTCAGAGTGCAGGGCCCGGGGCGACCTCCCCCTCTGCCCCCGGTAGCTCCGTTACTGATGAGAAGTGAATCATTTGGGCCGATGAACCATGAGGTCTCTTTATGCCACCAGCCTTCTAGGTGTCGTCTGTCCATATACAGGGAGCGCCCTCTAGTGGTAGCTTAATGAAGACAAAATGGTGTCATTTGTGTGATGTAGATGGAAAATGTTGGGAAAGTATCTTGGATGGAGGCCGAGGGGCGGAATATCTTCACTAATGCTCCTCAGATTGCTGAGATTGCTCCACTTACATATGAGATGATGATATATATCTTCCTTGTACAACAGATGGGACATCAAACAACTAATTCAAGACAAAATAGAGGAGACAGAGGTGATCTTGATGGAGGAAACTTTGTAAGTGCTTTTTCTTCAGGTAGAGACGATATAAACCTGTCAGCACAAACTATATATCTGTCTACACTGATAGTTATTATTCAGTGGGTGACAGTCCTTTCTCAGTCTCGGAGGTTTATAGGACACATGATTTAGAGGAAGTATAATTATTTGACTCTGTAATATGGGCCCCTGGAGAAAAAAACATGACCAGCATTTGTCTGTGGCTCCTTTAGAAAGACCGGAGTTATAATTCTCATTTTGTAGACTTTCTATAGCATACCTCTGTCTAGGATCCTGGATTTGGGAGCTGTTTCAGGAGGTCAGCACATGTCTAATCTGTATCCTCATAGATTTGGCTGAATGCAGTAGTGGAGCAGAGAGCTGTCAGCTCCCTGCACCACCACACAGCCTGTGCTTCCCTGCACTGTCTAAGGTCTGGTGCCGCAGACATAATGATGGCACTAGATCATGCTTGTAGTGTCCGGCCACACACAGCACAGAACAGAGCAGCTGTAGATTCAGGCTTATCAGGGGAACTATACATTGGGAGGTTTGTGTTTTTTTTTTCGCTATTGCACTGTTCTGAGTGTAGAAAGATTATCTTAATTCTCATTTGCACAAGGAAAGACTAGAAGCAATGGGATTAAACTGAATGGGAGGAGACAGATTAGATATTAGAAAAAACTTTTTGACAGAGTGATCAATGAGTGGAACAGGCTGCCACAAGAGGTGGTGAGTTCTCCTTCAATGGAAGTCTTCAAACAGAGGCTGGACAGACATCTGTCTGGGATGATTTAGTGAATCCTGCTTTGAGCAGGGGGTTGGACCAGATGACCCAGAAGGTCCCTTCCAACTCTACCATTCTATGATTCTATGGTGAGGTGGGCACCAGGTTGGGCATTCTGAGGCATTGTACTGAGTGTGACGGAGCACCTTGGGGCATTATATTGTGGGGGCACCATAGTGCGAGAAGGACCACTTTGGGGCATTATGCTGTGGGTTTTACTTTTTGTTGTCCCATGTGTGGGGGCATCGTAATGTGTGTGTTGAGGGTATTACCCTATGGGTGGGAATGCATCACTGGGCCATCATACTGTATGAAGGGTCATCGTGGGGTGCCATACTGGGGGTTATAATGTGGGGGTGGGTATATACGAGGGTATTTTACTGGGATAGGACACTAAGTGCACTCACAACACAGGACCTTCTATTCTGTCTGCCACAGTTGGGGTACAATATAGGAATGTGATACTATAAGAGCGCTGGACCCCATATGTAATCACCAGTTCAGATGTAACAGACAGTAATTACCTAAAACCATTCCCATCCCTTCTTTCCTACAAATATTAAAGTGGAAAAGAAAAAACAAAATGTCACTTTATTGAAGATTTGGAATTTATGCAAAAAGTAAACATAGGGGGTGCACCATTCAGGGGCCTTATGGGCATTTCAACCCCTTAATGACGTGACTAATTTTAACTTTAAGAAACAGTTACTTTTGTTAATAGAACAAAAAACTTTAGCGGAGTTACATTAAGAAAGAAAAACTAAGGCCCAGAAACATCAAGGTGGTGTTGATGAGGGTGACTCTCCTGATCCATGAAGGGATGTTCGCCTCTTCTGGAAGCAGGACCCACCTTTGGCTTCTGACATCCCAAACTGGTTTAGGATTGCGGAAATGGTAGATCTTTGGTTGAGAAGAAAACTCCATCGTCCTCTCTCTGAATTTGGATTCCCAAATAATATGTCACATTTCCAAGGCCCTTAGTCTCAAAGTGCTGGCTGAGAATTTCACCTAGCTTTGCAATTTCTTTCTCATCTTGATGAGACATGATTACATCGTCTACATATAGGAGAACACCTGGCAGTCTGTTTTGAAGATAGCAAGCTGTCATGATGGCTTCTCCCCAATATGTTGTAGGTAGATTTGCATCAAACACACTTCTTCCACTTTCACAGAGAGTACAGTTCTTTCTCTCTGCAGTGCCATTTTGTTGTGTGTTGTATGGAATGGTAGTCTGAAACACGATTCCATTCTTTTTCAAAATGGTTTGCACCTTACCACTTGTATATTCGGTTCCATTATCTGCACGCAGGGCTTTTGTCATTCTTCCAAATTTGTTAAAGACTACAGCAAGATATTCTTCAAGTTTTTATGGAACTTCATCCTTACTGTGCAGCAGGTAGGTGACTCTTTATCTGGAGTAGTGATCAATAAATGTGAGAAAACATATCTTCTTGCTAGGAGTTTGAACACTCATTGGACCGCATACATCTGTCTGTATCAGATCCGTGGCTGTGCAGATCTAGTGGTGCTTGTTTTAGGAAAGAATTTTCTTGACATTTTCCTTTTAAGACAGCTGGTGCACTTCATCATTTGACTACACTGTTTGATTCCAATACCATTTTCAAGTTGAGCTAGCATCCTTGCTGCTTCTGGGTCTTGGTGCCCAAGACGTCTGTGGATACAGTTCAGATCTTGTCTAGCACTGTACACTCTTTCTTTGAATTTTAGCTGATAAAGTTCATCTTGGATTTTACATTCTGCAAGAGTGTGACCCTTCTTTGAGATGATGCAGCTGTTAGTTCCCATTTTGCGTGAGCTTCTGTGTGACCCGCACCACAATTGTGGGTTACCAGGGATATGGGGTACTCGGAGCCGAGCCTGTAGATTTCTATAGGGAATGTCACTGGTAGCGTGGCTCGTTCCGTGTCCCTGGCGGTCAGGCGTTAAAGGGGGAATTATTTACAGGGGTTTTAGTAGATAACAGTTCGTGACGCCACCTGTAGTTGTCTGATCACTAAGACCAGCGCTGCAGTAGATCTCTGAGGGATGTTGTGGCAGCTAGATGACGGGTCCCCCACAGGTGGGACTGGTCCCTCAAAGTCTATGGTATTAATGATGTAGGGTGCAAATAAATGAATCAGTCTCACACCATCCAGTGTCTTTCCATACCTTTTACTTGTCAGATGATAAGGCAGGTCCCAGGGAGGCTGTTGGGGTGGAGGATGTGTTTTGAGGTAACGGATGAGCAGATTAGAGGCCTCCTTAACTTTCCAATATGATGAGTCCAACCTGCATAGAGCTAAGTTCACTCCGATTTCTCCAGCTAACTCCTCAGCTGTACTGCCCGGTCAGTTTTGTGGTCGGAGTCTTCCTTTAATGTGAGAGAGCTGAGTTCCTACTGTTGTCCTGCATCAACTCAAGGTTCCACTCTCCCAGACTCCAGTTACGTACCGACACTCCAAGGGCTGCTTTCTGTGACCTAAGGTCCAGCAAGACTCTGGTTTTTCTACCACTACGCCTGAAGCTGTAGTGACACTTCGGTCTCCAGTGACCGGAGAACAATGCCGGATAGTTCAATCCTTACGGCACTTCTGAATTCTTCCTACTGCGCCCTTCGCCCTGCTCAACTCTTGATATCAGCACTGACTAGGCTAGGATAATATTCAGTTATCCGTACTAGCCTCCACTTTTGCACTGTCTCTCTGTAATGACAGGAATCTCGTTTTTCCAACAGGCACTAGTCCTGACTCCCTCCACACTCAGGAGAAGCCTTCTGACTCCCTGTGCTACAGGACACTCCCCTATACACCCCTGCTGGGTGTGTCTGAAGTGTATGTGAGTAATGTCGAGCCCTTAACCGTTACCTCTCCGCACATCCTCCTGGTATTGTGTGCCTGACATACCAGGGCTACACATTCCCCCATGGTAAAATACAGCACTCCCGGGCTGTGAAATACAAGAAGACATTTTGTTTTGCATTAACAATAAACATTAAACTCTTCCCATCCGGGAGGTAAGAATTTCTTAAACGTTGCATTCAACATTAGACATAGAAAAATACAAAACATACTTTCCATAAATATATCATATCAAACAGTATTCTTGTGAAGGACCCGCACCAAACCTTCAACGTAGGTCCTGGGTGGGCTGCAGGACATCTGGCTGCAGACCTCGCTCAGTGCCACACCACACGGGTTTTATGTTCAGAGGTAATTGTTACAGTTGGATATAGAACCACGGGAATGCATAAAATGCAACTATTTACATTATCAGTTCTGGGGCTGGCATAGTCCTCAGCCTCGAAGTCCATATTTCACATATTTAGTAATGCACAATACCACAACAATACTTTTTACAATATTCACATAAGTTAACCTTTTTCTGGGTTAAATTACATTGTTTTGGTAGAATTACTGCTGATATCGAATAGGTATCTTCCCTTTTCGTGGTTCGCTCTGATCTACGTGGAGTAGCTTCAGGTATATTGGTCTGTGATCTACCTGCTCTGCGTAACGGCAAACTATAGAACTGTCTCAATCTTTCTATGGATCTGGCAAGCGTACTGATGGCTGGGTGGTGTGAGTCAGCTTCACCAGGGGATCCCATAGCATGGGGCGCTGCTTCTGATGGTCCTTCTTGAGATTCTGTAGGCTGGGGTGTTGCTGGAATAGGTAACTCCTGAACTGGCTCAACTGGCACCATGGGCACAACTGGAGGTAAAACTTCCTCTTGTGGCTGATAAAACTGCAACACCGGAATGATTACAGCATCTCCCAGTCTGGGCCAATCCGCAGGGAAATCTCCCAGATCCGTGTGTATGACCTCTTCTTTTCTTTCTTCTCGATTGATGACAGGGTTCTTTTCACGAAGCTTTAGGGGTTCTGGACACAATTTCAAATGGTCTCTGGACACAGTGGATACTGTTCTTCCTCCGTCCTTACTGATGATACAAACTTTTCTGTTGTCATATTTGGAATCTTGTACGACGTAGGGTTCTTGTTCCCACTGGTTATCCAATTTGTGCATCTTCCTTTTTCTTTTCAATACCACTTCTCCAGGCATCAAAGGCTTGGCAGGAGCATTCCTGTTGTAAATATCTTCCTGTTTTTCCCGTGTCTTGTTGAGACTTTCCTCTACACAGACTTGCACTCGTCTGTACTGCTCTTGCCGATTGATGTCCCAGTTTTCAACGGCGTCGTCTGCCTCCGGTTCTACCACTCCAAGTTCTAAATCCATTGGTAGTCTTCCGGGCCTTGCTCTCATAAGATAGGCTGGAGTGCAGTTAGTGGAACTTACAGGTATATGGTTATACAAGTCAACCAAATCAGGTAGTAAGTCCGGCCACCGATTTCTGTCTTCCAATGGTATAGACTTCAACAAATCAAGGACAATGTGGTTCATTTTCTCGCAAAGGCCGTTGGTTTGAGGATGGTATGGCGTTGTTCTAATTTTCTTGCACCCATACATGTGACAGAATTCCTTGAATAGGTCAGCCTCGAAAGCAGGTCCCTGATCGGTTAATACTTGCTCCGGATACCCATGCGGTCTGCAGAAGCTTGCTTGAAAGGTTCTTGCTGCCGTCACTGCTGTCTGATCCTTTACTGGAACAACCACCAGAAATCTAGAGTAATGGTCCACCATGGTCAGGGCGGATGAGTATCCAGATCTACTTGGCGACAATTTAACGTGGTCCAAGGCCACAATCTCTAAGGGACGAGTCGTCCGGATAGGCTGCAGGGGTGCCTTCTGACTACCGTAGTCCTTTCTTCTGAGACCACAGGGTCCACAGTTCCGGCACCACCTCTCGATGGAGCTGCGCATCCCTACCCAGTAGAACCGGCACCTCAACAGGGTCTCCAGCTTTCTCCAGCCAAAGTGTCCTGCTTGATCGTGGTATGCTTCCAACACCATTTGGACGTCTGCCTTGGGGACCACTATCTGCCAGACCATCTCGTGGGTCCTGGGGTTGACATATCTCCTGCACAACTTCTCACGGTATAGGAACAACCGGCTTCTCTCGTTCCACAGGAGCTTTGCTGACATAGGTGCATCTTTTTCCAAGGAGGAACCTTCCTGTCTTAACAACTCCTTGATACGGCTGACCACTGGATCGCTGTCCTGAGTTTCTTTCCAGCTGTGATGGGGTAAGGGATTTAACGTTGCACCATACTGCTTTCTGTAGACTCGATGCTCGTGGACTACCCCATTTCGATGGAACGCAGGTAGCTCAATTTCTTCCAGGTTGTCCGATTCTTCTTCCGTGTCAGATTCATGTGGCATTCGGGACAATGCGTCAGCATTAGCATTCTTTCGGCCTGCCCGGTATTTGATGGTAAACTGGTAATTGGACAACCGAGCCATCCAACGCTGCTCCATGGCGCCCAGCTTGGCTGTTTCCAGGTGCGTTAAAGGGTTGTTGTCTGTAAACGCAGTGAACTGGTTGGAGGCCAGATAGTGCTTAAATCTTTCAGTAATGGCCCAGACCAGCGCCAGAAACTCCAGCTTGAAGCTGCTATAATTTTCCGGATTCCTCTCAGTTGGCCTGAGTTTTCTGCTGGCATATGCGATGACTTTTTCTTGGCCATTCTGCTTCTGACTGAGAACTGCTCCTAAACCTTCATTACTTGCATCGGTGTACAGCAGGAACGGTTGGCTGTAATCAGGATAGGTCAAGATCTCATCACCTGTAAGAATCTCTTTCATCTTTTGGAATGCTTCAGCCTGTTCCTTACCCCAATTAAAGGGTGGGTTTCTGCTCTTTAGGGATTGTCCTACTAGGAGGTCCTGTAAAGGGGCTGCCTTCTTCGTGTAATCTTTCACGAACCTTCTGTAGTAACCCGTTAGTCCCAGGAACTGTCGCACTTCCTTGAGGTTCTTCGGCTCCGGCCACTTCTGGATGGCAGTGACTTTCTCTGGGTCCGGCGCTACTCCTTCCGAACTGACGATGTGCCCCAAGTATTGTACCTTCTGTTTGAGTAGATGGCATTTTGAGGGTTTCAACTTCATCCCGTACCTGGACAGGGACTCAAATACTTCTGCCAGATGCTTCAGATGGTCCTCATATGTCTTGGAGTACACGATGACGTCATCTAGGTATAGCAGCACGGTTTCAAAATTGAGATGTCCCAGGCAGTTCTCCATCACTCTCTGAAATGTTCCCGGGGCACTGCTGAGCCCAAACGGCATTCGGTCGAACTCACAGAGCCCCATTGGGGTGGTGAAAGCCGTTTTCTCACGATCCTCCTCAGCCACAGCCACTTGCCAGTACCCACTAGTCAGATCGAGGGTAGAAAAGTAGTTAGCCGTTTTCAGAGCAGCTAATGATTCCTCTATACGTGGTAGCGGGTATGCATCTTTATGTGTTATGCGGTTCACCTGCCTGTAATCCACACACATTCTCAAGCTACCATCTTTTTTTCTAACCAGGACTAGAGGTGCTGCCCAGGGACTACAACTATCCCCGATTACTCCGGCTTCTTTCATATCTCGCAACATTTCTTTAGCCTTCTGATAATGGGCTGGGGGTATAGGCCTGTACCTCTCTTTGATGGGAGGATGACTGCCTGTAGGGATATGATGTTGTACTCCCTTAATTACCCCAAAATCAAGTGGATGCTTGCTAAACACTTGAGCATACTCTTGTACCACCCGTAATACCCCTTGCTTCTGGTGAGCGGGAGTGGTGTCCGTCCCAACATGGAGCTGCTGACACCATTCCGCCACCTGGGTTGCCGGGTCATCGTCCTCCGCTGCTTGGCGGGAGTCTAAGGACTCAGCCGGGAGAATAGAATTATTGTCGACAGCATGTAGTTTAGCAATGGTTGCATAACGGGGTAAGTTTACCTCATCATCTCCCCAATTGAGAAGCCGTACCGGTACTCTTCCATTCACCACTTCCACTACTCCCCTAGCAGTCATAAGTGTAGGTCTATGTTCTGAATGGTGGGGTTCTACTACAGCTTGGTAGTTCTGTCCTCTCACACCTATGGCTGCCCTGCACCAGATTATCATTTCACTCATTGGGGGTATCACAATGGGATTCGAGTCAGTGACCCGTACATTACCAATTTCGCCGTCTGTAAGCTTCGCTTGCTGCTGACACACCAGGGCCCGGATCTCTCTTTGGATTACTCCCTTTTGTCTTGGTCTGGCAATTTCAGCGAGCTGTTGGAGTAAGAACACAACTTCTCCTAGACAGTTACTGATAATGTTAGTACCCAAAATTATATTTAAACCGTTCTCTTCATTTACAGTCTTTACTACTAGAAGCCCCTGGTCTTTTAACTCCTCTCTGCCCACTTTCACATCCACACATTTTGTCCCGAGTACTTCTACAGGAAGACCATTAGAAGCATACACGGTAAAGTCAGGGCTCGGGGGTTTAAGACTGTCCATTGACCAGAACTTAGTATATAGGGCATCAGGTATTAGGGTCACCTGAGACCCAGTGTCTAACAATGCCGGAACTGCAATACCATCTAGAATGATAGACAGGTAGGGTCGCCCACCCACATACCTGCGGTTCCAGTCTAGGGGGCCTGACGGGTCTCCTCCTGGGTGTTGGCCCTCGGACCCAGGTTCTGCCCATTTAAAGGACACTGTGGAGACATATGACCTTTCCGGTTGCAACGGTAACAGGTGATCTCCCGACGAGGAGGGTGTTGATCAGAGGTCGCTCCTGGGGGTGGCGTTGTCCTCCTCCGGGGGGGCGACGTCTTCCTTCTTCTCCGGTGCATCCACGGGACGTCTTCTGGGCAGTCAGCTAATAAGATCTTCCCTTCTTCTTCCTTCCGCAGCTGCAGGGCACTCATCACAGCAGCCAGATTTTTAGTCAGCTGGCGCACCTCTGAGCGCAGACAGTCCAATTCACTAGGGGTGTCACTTGCGTTTTGGCTTCCGCCACTAGCGGGGAAAAGGAGGGTACTGCCGTTCCAGAGTGACTTCGCCCTGGGGATGTTGGGTGGCCACCTCAGGTTTGCCCAGGGGTCGCAGCCCTTTTATTGCCATGTCCTTTAGGGCATCAAAGGTAGCATCAGGATGATCTAAGGACCACCAGTTTACAGTTCTGCGCTCCTCTTGGGATCTCAATCCCTGTATAAATTGTTCTTTCAGCATCTTATTTTCGTCGATAGCATTTATATTATTAATCTGCTTAAGGGCTCTCAGGGCTCCTTGTAGTCGGCAAGCGTAGTCCCTGATGCTGTCACCTGGCTGCTGCAAACAGTGGTAGAAGGCCATCCGGAGATCCGTTTCTGTGCGGTCTTCAAATATGGCATGTAGCTTAAGGAGGATCGCAGGTACCGACTCCTGATCAACGGTATCCCAAGTCTCCACTTCCCTCTCAGCAGCGCCAGTTAGCTGCCCTATCAGCACAGCAGCTTTTTGTCTCTCAGGCATGGAGTACATTTCTAAGATGCTGCATAACTTCCGCTTGAAGCCTGCTAAAGTGCCTGGCTCACCGCTGTACTGGGGAAGCCATTTCGCCCAGGCATATATGGGAGCGTTAGTGGCATGAGCGGGACTACCGGACTAGGTGCGGGGCCTGCGCCCCCATCTGGCGCTACAATGCCAGGCGGTGCGGGATCAGGGCCTCCGGCTGGGGCCGCACTGTCGGCCGGTTGTTGTGACATCTTAGCGCCCCCTTGGTTAAACGGAGCCTACCGGTTTCAGAAGCTGCTATTTCACAGGCACAGCAGTGGGAACAGGACCTTCGTCGCAGGCGCTCTGATGTCAGAGCATTCACTTCCTGCCGCAGGACCTGCCGCTGAGTCAGAGCCGGGGGCGTGTCCAAGACTTTGCGCGCTCTTTCAGGTACGCCCACCTTCTTCTCCAGCGCCTTAGGGCGCGAATATGGCGGCAAATATGGCGGTATTTGGCGCCAACCAACAGCAACAGTCTTTTTCACCAAAACACTCCACAGGCACACAGGGCTCGCAATGCTGCAAGTTTCGGATCCTGTTCGTGACGCCAAGTTGTGTGACCCGCACCACAATTGTGGGTTACCAGGGATATGGGGTACTCGGAGCCGAGCCTGTAGATTTCTATAGGGAATGTCACTGGTAGCGTGGCTCGTTCCGTGTCCCTGGCGGTCAGGCGTTAAAGGGGGAATTATTTACAGGGGTTTTAGTAGATAACAGTTCGTGACGCCACCTGTAGTTGTCTGATCACTAAGACCAGCGCTGCAGTAGATCTCTGAGGGGATGTTGTGGCAGCTAGATGACGGGTCCCCCACAGGTGGGACTGGTCCCTCAAAGTCTATGGTATTAATGATGTAGGGTGCAAATAAATGAATCAGTCTCACACCATCCAGTGTCTTTCCATACCTTTTACTTGTCAGATGATAAGGCAGGTCCCAGGGAGGCTGTTGGGTGGGAGGATGTGTTTTGAGGTAACGGATGAGCAGATTAGAGGCCTCCTTAACTTTCCAATATGATGAGTCCAACCTGCATAGAGCTAAGTTCACTCCGATTTCTCCAGCTAACTCCTCAGCTGTACTGCCCGGTCAGTTTTGTGGTCGGAGTCTTCCTTTAATGTGAGAGAGCTGAGTTCCTACTGTTGTCCTGCATCGACTCAAGGTTCCACTCTCCCAGACTCCAGTTACGTACCGACACTCCAAGGGCTGCTTTCTGTGACCTAAGGTCCAGCAAGACTCTGGTTTTTCTACCACTACGCCTGAAGCTGTAGTGACACTTCGGTCTCCAGTGACCGGAGAACAATGCCGGATAGTTCAATCCTTACGGCACTTCTGAATTCTTCCTACTGCGCCCTTCGCCCTGCTCAACTCTTGATATCAGCACTGACTAGGCTAGGATAATATTCAGTTATCCGTACTAGCCTCCACTTTTGCACTGTCTCTCTGTAATGACAGGAATCTCGTTTTTCCAACAGGCACTAGTCCTGACTCCCTCCACACTCAGGAGAAGCCTTCTGACTCCCTGTGCTACAGGACACTCCCCTATACACCCCTGCTGGGTGTGTATGAAGTGTATGTGAGTAATGTCGAGCCCTTAACCGTTACCTCTCCGCACATCCTCCTGGTATTGTGTGCCTGACATACCAGGGCTACACACTTCTTTACTGACAGAAGATTGCTTTCAAGACTGGTAACATAGAGAATGTCCTTTATATTGGGATCTTTCTGCTTTGTACAGAGGAAACTGGACAGTGAAGGTAGCTATCTCCTACTCCTTCTGAAGTCACATAATGACCATTAGCTAAGATTACCTTTTCTGACTTGCTTTCATTAAGGTCAGTGCAGAAATCCTTGTTATTTGTCATATATCTATACACAATATACTGTATGCCTTGCAGATGGGCTTGTACTGGCATTAAATCCAGCTTCAACACATGCAGTATCTTCCTTTACAGCTGTTTTAACCCTTTGATGACTGTTCTGCTTTTTAAGCTGACTCACTCTTGTTTTCCAAATTCTGCAGTCTGCTTTAAGGTGGCCAAGCTCTTTACAGACAAAACATTCACAAGTTTCTCTTAGATTGCTCTTATATTTAGGGAAATCCTGTGTCTTTAATGCTGTTTATGCTCTGGATTCATTACTGCTGTTTACATGATGTGTTTTTCCTCTTGAATTCATCCACAAGTTTGCCTTTAACATACTCTAGTGTCAGCTCATCATCTGGCCGTGCATCTAGTGCAGTCACAAGTGTCTCATAACTTTAAGGAAGACCACTTAATAGAAGTGCAGCAACATGAAAATCTTTAATTTCTTCTCCAATACCCCTGATACTTTCCACAATCTCTAGGGTGTTTCTTATATAGTCCTGCATATTCTGTCCATCACTTAGCTTAGACTGATACAGCTTTCTCATGAGATAAAGCTTATTGCTGAGATTTGATCTTTCATTCACTTTCTGTAAAGGTACTGCCACACTTAGCGATCTCGTTAGCGATCACGATAACGACGCAATCGTTGGTGTGATCTCTTTTAGGTCGCTAGTAGCTGCCAAACAGGAGATCTCATAAACGACTCATCAGCGGTCAGCGATCTCTTTAAAGACTTTGGCGGTCGTTAGGATGTCATTACTGAGTGCTGAGCGCTTCTGATTCATAGGAATTTCCAGCATCGCTCCTGCTCTCTGCGTCCTGCTAGCCTGGTTTGCAACTTCTGCGATCCTCTCTGTGACGCAAAAGAGAACTTACAGATATTGCGATCCACTCCGTGACGCTAAAACAGTCATATGCGTCACAAATGAGGTCGCTCGTCGTTCGCAAAAGGTGCCAAACACAGCGATTCAGGCTCACCAGCGGGACGCCAACGATCAAAATACGGTCCAGAACTCTAGTGAACGATCAGCGACATCACAGCAGGGGCCACATCGTTGCTACATGCCACACACAACGAGGTCGCTAACGAGATCACAAAATAGTGACGTTTTAGTGATCTCGTTAGCGATCTCGTTTAGTGTGGCATACCCTTAACTCATCCCACATCTCCTTTGCAGTTGCACACTTGCAGATATGCACAATCTGATTATCATTTACAATGAGAGAGATAGTGCTTTGTGCTTTCTGATCCTTCTCTAGCCAATCATCTGGTAATGGGTGAGGCACTTGTTCCTAAGTATATTTCCACGCTCGTACCTTCTCTTATGAGCAGAATCTTCACCTTGAATTTCCAGGACTGGTAGTTCTGGTTAGTGAGGCTTGACACTGAGAACTTGACAGGATTGCTGCTAGTGGACATCTTCTCTGTTGCTCTGTACTGTTTTTGCTTTGGGCTTCTGTTGCTGTTTTACTCTGGGGTTCTGGCCCATAACATGTTAGCAGTGGATTATTCAGGATACTCTCCAAGCGTGTGACAACAGAGCTTCTTCATTCAAAAACAATCATGAACAATATATGATAAGTTTAATAGATCAGGAATAATTCATTTGTGTGTGTCTATCTGTGCAGCATCTACAGCAGGCTGCTTCTTAAGGGTGTGTTTCCACCATCAGTATTCCGTCAGTAATTGCTGCGTGTTTGACGCTGTGCGTCAAACACGCAGTGTCCAGATGTTACAGCATAGTGGAGGGGATTTCAAGAAATCCCGTCTCCACTATGCGTAGAAACACGCAGGCAGAAGACCTGCGTTAACGGACATGCTGCGTGTCTTTTCAGATCGCAGCATGTCCTATTCCCGTCGCCGCAAGGGAAATAACACAGGCCTATGTAGTGCTGCGGTCATTCCGGATGTGTTCAATGAGCACATCCGGATTCACCGCACGTTCACAAGGGGGCGGGGCTTTGGGCGGAGCGGACTTTCTGCTTCATCCAAAGCGCTGTGTTTCCTGACGGTGGAAACACAGCCTTAGGGCTCATACCCATTTGCGAGAAAAAAAACGGTCCATTTTCTGGATGGAAAAAACGGTCCAAATATATGCAATTGTCATGCGATTTGTATGCGATTTTTAATCGAACCATCCGTTTTCCATCCGTTTTCCATCTGTATGCAATGCGATTTTAACATGACATTTTACATAGAGCAGTTATCTCTATGTAAAAAATCATGTAAAAATCACATTGTTAAAAAAAATTTACACAAAAAGCAAATAAATATATATATATATATATATATATATCTCATACACTTCTACATAGTATAATAGCCGCTAATTCATCCCCGGCTATACTGTAAAATCACACTGACAGCTTTAATAAAGAATGGAAAGAATACATATACACACATAAAATACATATATATATATATATATTATATTTACTAGCTGTTTCCAGCCAGCTAACGCTCGGCACGCTCATTGCTATCTAATTAACGCTGCTGGTGATTAAACTAAAGTAAATAATGACAACATTCAATAGCACGTACGCAGGTGGTAAATGAAATTAAAATGAAGTTAATAACAATAATAATCATCAAAAATCTGAATAATACTAATGATACATTTTATTCACAGTGTGGTAATGTGTGAAACAGAGCCTTGTGTGGTAATGTGTGGGGACAGAGCCTCGTGTGGTAATGTGTGGGGACGGAGCCTCGTGTGGTAATGTGTGGGGACAGAGCCTCGTGTGGTAATGTGTGGGGGACAGAGCCTCGTGTATTAACGTGTGGAGACGGAGCCTCGTGTGGTAATCTGTGGGGGACAGAGCCTCGTGTGGTAATGTGTGGGGACGGAGCCTCGTGTGGTAATGTGGGGGGACGGAGCCTCGTGTGGTAATGTGGGGGGGTGGGATTATGTGTGGTAATGTGGTGGGGGAGCGGGATTATGTGTGGTAATGATGTGGGGGGCGGGATTATGTGTGGTAATGTGTTGGGGGGGCGGGATTATGTGTGGTAATGTGGTGGGGGGCGGGATTATGTGTGGTAATGTGGTGGGGGGCCAGGATTCTGTGTGGTAATGTGGTGGGGGGGCAGGACTATGAGCGGTAATGTGATGGGGCGGGATTATGAGCAGTAATGTGGTGGGGGGCGGGATTATGTGCGGCAATGTGGGGGTCGGGATTATGTGCGGTAATGTGGTGGGGGGCGGGATTGTGTGTGGCGATGTGGTGGGGTGGCGGGATTATGTGTGGTGATGAGGTGGGGGGCGGGATTATGTGTGGTGATGTGGTGGGGGGGCGGGATTGTGTGTGGCGATGTGGTGGGGGGCCGAGATTGTGTGTGGCGATGTGGTGGGGGACAGGATTGTGTGGTAATGTGGGGGGTGGGATTATGTGTGGTAATGTGGTGGGGGGGCATGATTGTGTGTAGCAATGTGGGGGGGCGGGATTGTGTGTGGTAATGTGGTGGGGGGGAGGATTATGTGTGGTAATGCGGTGGGGGCGGGATTTGTGCGGTAATGTGGGGGGCGGGATGGTGTGCGGTAATGTGATGGGGCGGGATTATGTGCGGTAATGTGATGGGGCGGGATTATGTGTGGTGATGTGTTGGGGGTAGGATTATGTGTGGTAATGTGGTGGGGGGCGGGATTGTGTGTGGTAATGTGGTGTGGGCGGGATTATGAGTAGTAATGTGGAGGGGGGGCGGGATTGTGTGTGGTAATAGTGCGGTAATGTGTTGTGGGGGTGGGATTATGTGCGGTAATGTGGTGGGGGGCGGGATTGTGTGTGGTAATGTATGGGGCGGGATTGTGTGTGGTAATGTGGTGTGGGCGGGATTATGTGTGGTAATGTGGTGGGGGGGCAGGATTGTGTGCGGTAATGTGGTGGGGGGGCGGGATGGTGTGCGGTAATGTGATGGGGCGGGATTATGTGCGGTAATGTGATGGGGCGGGATTATGTGCGGTAATGTGATGGGGGCGGGATTATGTGTGGTGATGTGTTGGGGGGTGGGATTATGTGTGGTAATGTGGTGGGGGGCGGGATTATATGTGGTAATGTGGTGGGGGGCGGGATTGTGTGGTAATGTGGTGGGGGGCGGGATTGTGTGTGGTAATGTGGTGTGGGCGGGATTATGTGTGGTAATGTGGTGGGGGGCAGGATTGTGTGTGACAATGTGGTGGAGGCGGGATTATGTGTGGTGTGTGGTGGGGGGGCGGGATTATGAGCGGTAATGTGGTGAAGAGGCCGGATTATGAGCGGTAATGTGGTGGGGGCGGGATTATGAGCGGTAATGTGGTGTGGGCGGGATTATGTGTGGTAATGTGGTGGGGGCAGGATTGTGTGCGGTAATGTGGTGGGGGGGCGGGATGGTGTGCGGTAATGTGATGGGGGCGGGATTATGAGCAGTAATGTGTGGGGGGCGGGATTATGTGCGGCAATGTGGGGTCGGGATTATGTGCGGTAATGTGGTGGGGGGGCGGGATTATGTGTGGCAATGTGTTTGGGGGCGGGATTATATGGTAATGTGTTGGGGGCGGGATTATGTGTGGTAATGTGGTGGGGTGACAGGATTATGTGTGGTGATGAGGTGGGGGCGGGATTATGTGTGGTGATGTGGTGGGGGGGCGGGATTGTGTGTGGCGATGTGGTGGGGGGCCGAGATTGTGTGTGGCGATATGGTGGGGGACAGGATTGTGTGGTAATGTGGGGGGTGGGATTATGTGTGGTAATGTGGTGGGGGGGCATGATTGTGTGTGGCAATGTGGGGGGGCGGGATTGTGTGTGGTAATGTGTGGGGGGAGGGATTATGTGTGGTAATGTGGTGGGGGCGGGATTGTGTGCGGTAATGTGGGGGGCGGGATGGTGTGCGGTAATGTGATGGGGCGGGATTATGTGCGGTAATGTGATGTGGGCGGGATTATGTGTGGTGATGTGTTGGGGGGTGGGATTGTGTGGTAATGTGGTGGGGGGGCGGGATTGTGTGTGGTAATGTGGTGTGGGCGGGATTATGTGTGGTAATGTGGTGGGGGGCAGGATTGTGTGTGACAATGTGGTGGAGGCGGGATTATGTGTGGTGATGTGTGGTGGGGGGCGGGATTATGAGCGGTAATGTGGTGAAGAGGCCGGATTATGAGCGGTAATGTGGTGGGGGCGGGATTATGAGCGGTAATGTGGTGTGGGCGGGATTATGTGTGGTAATGTGGTGGGGGGCAGGATTGTGTGCGGTAATGTGGTGGGGGGGCGGGATGGTGTGCGGTAATGTGATGGGGGCGGGATTATGAGCAGTAATGTGGTGGGGGGCGGGATTATGTGCGGCAATGTGGGGGTCGGGATTATGTGCGGTAATGTGGTGGGGGGCGGGATTATGTGTGGCAATGTGTTTGGGGGCGGGATTATATGGTAATGTGTTGGGGGCGGGATTATGTGTGGTAATGTGGTGGGGTGACGGGATTATGTGTGGTGATGAGGTGGGGGGCGGGATTATGTGTGGTGATGTGGTGGGGGGGCGGGATTGTGTGTGGCGATGTGGTGGGGGGCCGAGATTGTGTGTGGCGATATGGTGGGGGACAGGATTGTGTGGTAATGTGGGGGGTGGGATTATGTGTGGTAATGTGGTGGGGGGCATGATTGTGTGTGGCAATGTGGGGGGGCGGGATTGTGTGTGGTAATGTGGTGGGGGGGAGGGATTATGTGTGGTAATGTGGTGGGGGCGGGATTGTGTGCGGTAATGTGGGGGGGCGGGATGGTGTGCGGTAATGTGATGGGGCGGGATTATGTGCGGTAATGTGATGTGGGCGGGATTATGTGTGGTGATGTGTTGGGGGTGGATTATGTGTGGTAATGTGGTGGGGGGCGGGATGTGTGTGGTAATGTGGTGTGGGCGGGATTATGAGTATTAATGTGGAGGGGGGCGGGATTGTGTGTGGTAATAGTGCGGTAATGTGTTGTGGGGGTGGGATTATGTGCGGTAATGTGGTGGGGGGCGGGATTGTGTGTGGTAATGTGATGGGGTGGGATTGTGTGTGGTAATGTGGTGTGGGCTGGATTATGTGTGGTAATGTGGTGGGGGCAGGATTGTGTGCGGTAATGTGGTGGGGGGCGGGATGGTGTGCGGTAATGTGATGGGGCGGGATTATGTGCGGTAATGTGATGGGGGTGGGATTATGTGTGGTGATGTGTTGGGGGGTGGGATTATGTGTGGTAATGTGGTGGGGGGCGGGATTATATGTGGTAATGTGGTGGGGGGCGGGATTGTGTGGTAATGTGGTGGGGGGGCGGGATTGTGTGTGGTAATGTGGTGTGGGCGGGATTATGTGTGGTAATGTGGTGGGGGGCAGGATTGTGTGTGACAATGTGGTGGAGGCGGGATTATGTGTGGTGATGTGGTGGGGGGGCGGGATTATGAGCGGTAATGTGGTGAAGAGGCCGGATTATGAGCGGTAATGTGGTGGGGGCGGGATTATGAGCGGTAATGTGGTGTGGGCGGGATTATGTGTGGTAATGTGGGGGGCAGGATTGTGTGCGGTAATGTGTGGGGGGGCGGGATGGTGTGCGGTAATGTGATGGGGCGGGATTATGTGCGGTAATGTGGTGGGGTGGCGGGATTATGTGTGATGATGAGGTGGGGGCGGGATTATGTGTGGTGATGTGGTGGGGGGCGGGATTGTGTTTGGCGATGTGGTGGGGGGGCGGGATTGTGTGTGGCGATGTGGTGGGGGCAGGATTGTGTGTGGTAATGTGGGGGGCGGGATTATGTGTGGTAATGTGGTGGGGGGCAGGATTGTGTGTGGCAATGTGGGGGGGTGGGATTGTGTGTGGTAATGTGGTGGGGGAGGGATTATGTGCGGTAATGTGGTGGGGGGGCGGGATGGTGTGCGGTAATGTGATGGGGCGGGATTATGTGCGGTAATGTGATGGGGCGGGATTATGTGTGGTGATGTGTTGGGGGGTGGGATTATGTGTGGTAATATGGGGGGGCGGGATTATATGTGGTAATGTGGTGGGGGGCGGGATTGTGTGGTAATGTGGTGGGGGGGCGGGATTGTGTGTGGTAATGTGGTGTGGGCGGGATTATGTGTGGTAATGTGGTGGGGGGCAGGATTGTGTGTGACAATGTGGAGGCGGGATTATGTGTGGTGATGTGGTGGGGGGGCGGGATTATGAGCGGTAATGTGGTGAAGAGGCCGGATTATGAGCGGTAATGTGGTGGGGGCGGGATTATGAGCGGTAATGTGGTGTGGGCGGGATTATGTGTGGTAATGTGGTGGGGGCAGGATTGTGTGCGGTAATGTGGTGGGGGGGCGGGATGGTGTGCGGTAATGTGATGGGGCGGGATTATGTCGGTAATGTGGTGGGGTGGCGGGATTATGTGTGGTGATGAGGTGGGGGGCGGGATTATGTGTGGTGATGTGGTGGGGGGGCGGGATTGTGTTTGGCGATGTGGGGGGGCGGGATTGTGTTGGCGATGTGGTGGGGGGCAGGATTGTGTGTGGTAATGTGGGGGGCGGGATTATGTGTGGTAATGTGGTGGGGGGGCAGGATTGTGTGTGGCAATGTGGGGGGGTGGGATTGTGTGTGGTAATGTGGTGGGGGGAGTGATTACGTGTGGTAATGTGGTGGGGGGCGGGATTATGTGTTGTAATGTGATGGGGGGTGGGATTATGGGTCGTGATATGTTGGGGGGCGGGATTGTGTGTGGTAATGTGGTGTGGGCGGGATTATGAGTAGTAATGTGGGGGGGCAGGATTGTGTGTGGCAATGTGGAGGGGGGGCGGGATTGTGTGTGGTAATAGTGCGGTAATGTGTTGGGGGGGCGGGATTATGTGCGGTAATGTGGTGGGGGGGCGGGATTGTGTGTGGTAATGTGATGGGGGTGGGATTGTGTGTGGTAATGTGGTGTGGGCGGGATTATGTGTGGTAATGTGGTGGGGGGGCAGGATTGTGTGCGGTAATGTGGTGGGGGGGCGGGATGGTGTGCGGTAATGTGATGGGGCGGGATTATGTGCGGTAATGTGATGGGGGTGGGATTATGTGTGGTGGGGGCAGGATTGTCAGAGGAGAGAGACCTGCGCCTCTGCCTGATATCCTAAAAGATCCTCATAGAGCCATTCTGGCCCATAGCCCTGGATCTCATTTTGGATAATGCCCTGACTAGATATCATCAGATAAGAAACTTATACAATAATTAAACTATAAGAGGGACCCTCCCCCATAAGGCAAGCTGCCTTTCATTCATACTATCTCCTTACCACAAGCAGTCGGATTGAGGAAGGCCCTTGTTGGACCAAAACGTCTTTTCTGTTCTTTGACTGCAATAAATTGGAATTTACGTCTGAAAGTTGAGTGCCAAGTTTATCTATTTCACCATGAAATGACACATGACTTACATATAGTTAACCATGTCATTTCATGTAGTTTGATATCTGGTTTTCACTAACAATTACATGAGTGTATGTGTGCAAAATTTCACACATGTAGGGGTTAATGAAAGGTGTAAATTCGTTGAAAAAAAATGTGTGGTCCCCATGCCAGATTTGTTTTTAGGGGATCGAGCTAAATTTCTGAATTTCAAAAATAATTGTAAGTTGTTTCTTGCCTTAAAACCTAAGTCCTCAGGGAACGCAGCGCAGCAGGTTCAAATTGTCATCTCTCTCCTGCGCGGTGATCCTCAGGATTGGGCTTTTTCCCTGACACCTGGGGACCTGTTTTGAATAATGTCGATGCATTTTTTCTGGCTCTGGGGTTATTGTACGATGAACCTAATGTCACTGATCAAGCTGAAAAAACCTTGTTGGCATTAAATCAGGGGCTTGAGGACGCTGAGTTATACTGTCAGAAATTTCGTAAGTGGGCAGTCCTGACCAAATGGAATGATGATGCTTTGGCAGCCCTTTTTCGGAAGGGTCTGTCAGAGAATGTAAAAGATGTTATGGTGGGTTTCCCTGCTCCCTCTGGTCTCAATGATTCTATGTCATTAGCGATTCAAATTGACAGACGTTTGCGTGAGCGTAGAGGTATGCGTGGAATAGTGTTGCCTTGTGAACCAGCTTCTGAACCCATGCAGTGTGATAGAGTGGATTCTAGGGCACAGCGTCATGAGTTTCGAAAACGCAGTGGGTTATGTTTCTACTGTGGTGACGCCTCTCATGCTATTTCAGTCTGCCCTAAGCGGGGAAGACGTTTTGCACGCTCAGTTGTCTTGGGTAGTGTTCAGACTAAATTTCTGTTGACTGTTACCCTGATTTGCTCCCTGTCCACATTTTCTGCTCAGGCTTTTGTTGATTCTGGAGCAGCTATTAACCTGATGGATTTTGATTTTGCTAAACGTTGTGGGTTTCCCTTGATACCCCTACGGAAGTCTATTCCCCTACTGGGGATTGATTCTACCCCTTTGGCTGAGAATAAACCCCAGTTCTCTACTCAGGTGATAATGAGGGTTGAACCTGATCATCAGGAAAGTTGCAAATTTTTGGTGCTGTATAATCTGCATGACATAATTGTTGTCATGATCCATTCCTGGGTTTAGTCTGTCTGCCCTTGGTCCGGGCGGATCATGTCAAGGGTTAACTTTGCTCTGCCTCATTCTGGGTTCAGGTTGGCTATTTAGCTCTCACACATCCTGCTAGCAGTGTGAGCTATACTGCTACCTTCGGCTTGTGAACCTGACTGGTAACCCTTGATTTGTCCTGCTGTTATCCCTGACTTGTCCCGTGTCTGTTGTTCCCCTCTGTCTGCCCTGTTCCCTGCATTTCCCTGTTTGTCTGTTTGATTCTCTGGTTTTTTACTCGGCTTGTATTCGGACTCGTTTCTGCTTTCTGTCTTTGTCTTATCTGCTTCTGACCGTTGCTGACCTCCTGGCTTTCTCCTGACCACGCATATTGCTTATTCCTTTTGTCCTGCTGCCTCCGTACGGTTTTGACTTGGCTTGCCTGACCACGCTCACGCCACTTGGTGGCGCCTGTGTTTCTGCTCTGTAGAGGACTTGCTGAGACCTGCGATTCTTCCTGACTCAGTTTTGGACGTTTTTGCTGCCACCTGGTGGTGGTTTTGGCTGCTGCAGTGCAGGCCTACTCTGGTAGTGTGTAATCCCTTCTCCCCTCTGTAACCTACAGGTGGAGCACACACTACCCTGCATTACAGCTGCTTGACATTATAGCTCACCCCTACATATACATATAAAGGGATTTCTGCATTTTTTTTTTCTCTGCTCTGTTTGCTATGGATCCGCTCCATACCTTGGCAGATCACATGAATAGTTTGGCATTAATTATGCAAGACCTATTTGTGCAACAGAGGGAGCTTTCTAACACAGTAATATCGTTGCAGACTGACTGTAAGCATTCTAACACTGTCAATGTTTCTTTGCACTCTCCTGAACCTACAGTAAAGCTCCCAGATACCTTCTCCGGGGAGAGGGAGAAATTCAGTACCTTTAGGGAGAGTTGCAAACTATGGTTTTCACTTAGATCCCTATCTTCTGGTGATGAGAGTCAGCGGGTGGGGATAATCATTTCCTTATTGCGGGAGGGACCTCAGTCGTGGGCTTTCTCTCTCCCTGCTTCTGCCCTGAACGTGTGTCTGTGGACAGATTCTTTGAGGCTTTGGGACTGATTTATGATGAACCAGACCGGGTCACGGTAGCAGAGGACATGATTATGGGTCTCTCTCAGAATGAACTCACTGCTGAACAGTATTGTTCTGAGTTCAGGAGGTGGTCTGTTGAGGTGTCCTGGAATGACTCTGCTCTAAGACGCCTGTTTGAGAGAGGATTATCGGATCATCTCAAGGACGCGCTGGCCCTTCAATGCCGCCCAGTTCCCTGGAAGAGGCCATGACCCAGGCCATTCGTATGGACCGGAGGTTACGGGAGAGAGGAATTATCCAGCATGAGATTCACGTATTGCCTGCCAAGTCTGAGGTGGTGTCATTCAAGGAGACTATGGAAGTTGGTACCATTAATTTCAAGGAGAAAGAGAGGAGACGGCGACGAGATGAGAAATTATGTTTTTATTGTGGAGATCCGGGACATTGGAAGACGGACTGCCCCTCTTGTCCATTAAATAAGGAGCTGCCGAGTCTGGGTGATGATCTAGGAGGTCATCCAGACTCTCAGGTACCATTTTCATCTTTTCAGAAAATTTTGTTAGAGGTGGAACTGTGTTATGGAGGTGGTAGTGCTTCCACTTCAGCATTTGTGGACTGTGGATCTTCCATGAATTTCATTAACTCTAGTATGGTGTCCAAGTTAAAGTTAGGGACAGTCAGGCTAGAGACTCCCATCTATATCGTTGCAATTGATAAGACACCGTTGGCTCAAAATGTCATTAAGTTTGTCTCTGAGGAGTTCCTCCTCAAGGTGGGTTCCTTACATCAGGAACGAATTTCGTGTTATGTTATGAATAATCTTCCTGCAGGACTGGTGTTGGGGTTCCCCTGGTTGCAGAGGCATAATCCTGTTATTGACTGGGGATCTCGTCATATTGTTAAATGGGGTCCTAATTGTTCCAATGTTTGTCTTTCTGCTGTTTTTTTGTCTGCCATTAGTCCGGAGGGTATTCCGGAGTACCTGAAGGACTTTGGGGACGTGTTCTCGAAAAAGAGGCTGAGGTTTTGCCACCCCATCGTCCTTATGATTGTGCAATTAATCTTATTCCAGGTTCTAAATTGCCCAAAGCCCGTTTGTACAATCTTTCTGGCCCGGAACGTACTGCTATGAAAAACTATATCTCTGATAGCCTACGCAAAGGTCACATCCGTCCCTCTGTCTCACCTGTGGCCGCGGGATTCTTTTTTGTTAAGAAAAAGATGGTGGTTTACGTCCATGCCTCGATTTCCGAGAACTAAATAAAATTACGGTGAGAAATACCTACCCTCTCCCACTCATTCCTGATCTTTATAACCAAGTGTCTGGGGCTAAGTGGTTTTCCAAACTTGATCTCAGGGGAGCATATAACCTTATCCGTATTCAGGAAGGGGATGAGTGGAAAACGGCATTTCTCACCTCTGAAGGTCTGTTTGAAAATTTGGTCATGCCCTTTGGTCTCACGAATGCGCCCGCAGTATTTCAGAACTTCATGAATGATGTTTTCTCTGATTTTATCGGGCGCTTTATGGTTGTATACTTGGATGATATCCTTGTTTTCTCGCCTGACAAGGAATCTCACATTGGTCATCTACGTGCTGTTCTTCACAGGTTACGGGGTAATTCTCTGTTTGCTAAACCCGAGAAATGTTTGTTTTGTGTCCAGGAGCTTTCCTTTCTGGGGATCATCCTTTCGGCCAATGGGTTTCGGATGGATCCCGGAAAGGTACAGGCCATTGTTGATTGGGTGCAACCCAGAGACCTCAAGGGGTTGCAGCGTTTTCTGGGTTTCGCCAATTATTATCGAAAATTCATCAAGGGGTTTTCTCAGGTGGTCAAACCACTCACCGATCTCACTCGCAAGGGGGCTGATCTCAAAGTTTGGTCAACCTTAGCAGTTGAAGCATTTGTTACACTAAAGAAATGTTTTATGTCTGCTCCTGTATTGGTTCAGCCCGATCCATCTGAACCGTTCATTGTAGAGGTGGACGCATCTGAGGTGGGAGTGGGGCTGTGTTGTCACAGGGACCCGTTACCTTAACTAATTTAAGACCATGTGCCTTTTTCTCCCGGAAGTTCTCTTCTGCAGAGAGGAACTATGATGTGGGTAACCGGGAGTTATTGGCCATAAAATTGGCTTTTGAAGAATGGAGGCATTTTTTGGAGGGGGCGGTTCATCGGATCACGGTTATCACGGATCACAAAAACTTGTCTTATCTTGAATCTGCTAAACGGTTGACTCCTAGACAGGCTGGGTGGTCGCTTTTTTTTTCTCGTTTTCATTTTTCAATCACTTTTCGGCCTGGTTCCAAGAATGTCAAGGCTGATGCCTTATCTCGCAGTTTTGATTCAATATCACCCCCTGAACTTCCTTCCTCCATTCTTCAGCACGGGGTGGTTGTTGCGGGGGTATCCTCTGAATTGGAACAGGAAATTCAGAAGGCTCAGTCTCTTGCTCCTTCCTCTTTGCCTGATAATAAACTCTTTGTTCCTGTTCAATACAGGTTGAGGGTTCTCCGGGAATTCCATGATTCTGCTCTCAGTGGACACCCGGGGATCTCAGCCACTCGGAAAGCCATTGCTAGGCTATTTTGGTGGTCCTCCATGAACTCTGATATCACTATGTTTGTGTCTGCTTGTGATACCTGTGCCCGTGCTAAGAGCTCACATAACCGGCCGGCCGGGGAATTGGTGCCATTGCCAATTCCAGATAGACCTTGGACTCATTTGTCCATGGACTTCATCACTGATCTCCCTCCTTCTAATGGCAAAACTGTAATCTGGGTAGTGGTTGACAGATTCAGTAAACAGGCGCATTTTGTACCTCTGGCAGGATTGCCTAATGCTGAGACACTATCTAGGTTGTTTGTTGAGCACGTTGTACGACTGCATGGCGTGCCTTTGAGTGTGGTTTCTGATAGAGGGGTACAATTTGTGTCCAAATTTTGGAGGGCATTTTGTAAAAGACTGGGTATTTGCTTAACCTTCTCCTCTGCTTACCATCCTGAGACCAATGGGCAGACGGAGAGGACCAATCAGTCACTCGAACAAATTTTGAGGTGTCTTGCTACGTCTCAGCAGGATGATTGGTGTTCTTCATTGCCCGTGGCTGAATTTGCATTCAATAATCGGATTAACCAGTCCACTGGCACCTCTCCATTCTTTTGTAACTATGGTTTTCACCCCCATTTTGGCGAATTTTCTAGGCTGGATTCAGGATGTCCAGGGGCTGATACGGCAGTACAAAAATTGGGGGAGGTGTGGAGGGAGGTCCAAAAGAACATTGGGGAGGCTCAGGGCAAACATAAATTTTTTGCGGATAAGCGACGGTCTGTAGGACCTATGTTCCTGGTGGGAGATAAAGTATGGTTGTCCACCAAGAATATTCGTCTAAAGGTTCCCTCTGCTAAGCTAGGTCCCAGATTTATTGGTCCTTGCGAGATCATGGAGGTGGTCAATCCTGTTGCCTTTCGGTTACGCCTTTCTCCGTCACTCCGGATCCCCAATGTGTTTCATAAATCCCTTCTTAAGTCATTTGTACCATCTTCCACAGGGCCTCCATCCCCTCCGCCTCCTGTCTCTGTGGATGGTCAGACTGAGTTTGAAGTGGAACGGATTGTGGATTCGCGTAGGGTCCGTAGTTCACTTCAGTATTTGGTCCATTGGAAGGGTTATGGTCCTGAGGATCGATCTTGGGTCCCGGCGCGATCGGTACATGCTGATCGATTGGTTCGGGCATTTCACGCACGTTATCCTGGGAAGTCTGGGGGTCCGGTGGCCCCCCCTTGAGAAGAGGGTACTGTCATGATCCATTCCTGGGTTTAGTCTGTCTGCCCTTGGTCCGGGCGGATCATGTCAAGGGTTAACTTTGCTCTGCCTCATTCTGGGTTCAGGTTGGCTATTTAGCTCTCACACATCCTGCTAGCAGTGTGAGCTATACTGCTACCTTCGGCTTGTGAACCTGACTGGTAACCCTTGATTTGTCCTGCTGTTATCCCTGACTTGTCCCGTGTCTGTTGTTCCCCTCTGTCTGCCCTGTTCCCTGCATTTCCCTGTTTGTCTGTTTGATTCTCTGGTTTTTTACTCGGCTTGTATTCGGACTCGTTTCTGCTTTCTGTCTTTGTCTTATCTGCTTCTGACCGTTGCTGACCTCCTGGCTTTCTCCTGACCACGCATATTGCTTATTCCTTTTGTCCTGCTGCCTCCGTACGGTTTTGACTTGGCTTGCCTGACCACGCTCACGCCACTTGGTGGCGCCTGTGTTTCTGCTCTGTAGAGGACTTGCTGAGACCTGTGATTCTTCCTGACTCAGTTTTGGACGTTTTTGCTGCCACCTGGTGGTGGTTTTGGCTGCTGCAGTGCAGGCCTACTCTGGTAGTGTGTAATCCCTTCTCCCCTCTGTAACCTACAGGTGGAGCACACACTACCCTGCATTACAGCTGCTTGACAATTGTACTAGGTTTCCCTTGGTTACAGTCTCATAATCCTGTTTTGGATTGGAAATCTGTGTCTGTAACCAGTTGGGGCTGCCAATGTGTTAATGCCAACACTCCTGTTTTTTCTGCCTCTCCCCAGGCTCAGGATGTTCCTGACTTTTTGACTGATTTTTCTGATGTGTTTAGCGAAAGTAAATCTGCATCCTTGCCTCCCATAGGAGCTATGACTGCGCTATTGAATTAGTGCCTGGTAGTAAATTCCCTAAAGGTCGCCTTTTTAACTTGTCTGTACCTGAACATGACGCTATGTGGTCTTATATCAAGGAGTCATTGGAGAAGGGTCATATCAGACCATACTCTTCACCCTTGGGTGCTGGTTTTTTCTTTGTGGCCAAAAAGGATGGTTCATTAAGGCCGTGTATTGATTATCGTCTCTTGAACAATATCACTGTGAAATATCAATATCCGTTACCCTTGATTTCTGACCTGTTTTCCAGGGTGAAAAGTGCTACTTGGTTTACCAAGCTTGACCTCAGGGGGGCGTATAACCTTATTCGCATTAAGCACGGGGATGAATGGAAGACGGCATTCAATACCCCAGAGGGGCATTTTGAGTACCTAGTGATGCCCTTTGGGCTCACTAATGCTCCTTCTGTCTTCCAGTCCTTCATGAATGACATTTTCAGGGATTTTGTGGATAAATTTTGATTGTTTATTTGGATGATATCTTGATTTTTTCCAATGACTGGGACTCTCATGTGAAACATGTTCGGACTGTGTTCCAGATTTTGAGAGAAAATGCTCTGTATGTGAAGGGATCAAAGTGTCTTTTTGGCGTACAGAGGATCTCATTTCTGGGATTCATTTTGTCCCCATCTGTTATTGAAATGGACCCGGTCAAGGTTCAGGCCATCTGTGATTGGGTCCACCCTACTTCATTAAAGGCTCTTCAGGGATTCTTGGGTTTTGCCAATTTTTATCGTAAATTTATTGGTAATTTCTCTGTTATTGTTAAACCATTGACTGATTTGACCAAAAAGGGTTCTGATGTGGTGAATTGGCCTCCTGAGGCAGTCTCTGGTTTAAGGAACTTAAGCAGAGATTCACTTCTGCTCCTGTTCTACGGCAGCCTGATGTTTCTCTGCCATTTCAGGTGGAGGTTGATGCCTCTGAAATTGGGGCAGGTGCCGTTTTGTCCCAAAGAGTCAAGAAACCTCTAAAAGTAACCCTTATGCCTTTTTCTCTCGAAAATTTTCTCCAACTGAACGTAATTATGACTCGTGGGTAATCGGGAGTTATTGGCCATGAAGTGGGCTTTTGAAGAGTGGAGACATTGGCTGGAGGGAGCCAAACATCAGGTGGTGGTCCTCACGGACCATAAGAATCTGGTTTATCTGGAATCAGCCAAGCGACTTAATCCTAGACAGGCCAGGTGGGCCTTGTTTTTCACACGTTTTAATTTTGTGGTTTCCTTTCTTCCTGGCACTAAGAATGTTAAGGCGGATGCCCTATCGAGGAGTTTCCTTGCAGACTCTCCTGAGTTATCTGATCCTGCTGTTATTTTGAAAGAGGGTGTAGTTTTTCCGCCATCTCGCCCAATTTGAGACTGGCTCTGGAAGGGTGTCAGGAGGATAAACCCGAGCGCTGCCCTATTGGGAAATTGTTTGTCCCAGACCGGTGGAAAAAGAGTGTGATGTCTGAGATTCATTGTTCCGCGTTGGCCGGTCATCCCGGAATTTTTGGTACCAGAGACTTGGTTAGTCGGTCCTTTTGGTGGCCTACTTTGTCTCGTGACGTCAGGGAATTTGTGCAGTCCTGCGGGACTTGCTCTCGCTCCAAGCCTTGCTCTCGCCCAGTGGTTTGTTGATGCCATTGCCTGTGCCCAAGAGACCATGGACCCATATCGCTATGGATTTCATTTCCGACCTCCCTGTTTCTCAGAGAATGACCGTTATTTGGGTGATTTGTGATAGGTTTTCCAAGATGATACATCTTGTGCCATTACCTAAGTTGCCTTCCTCCTCTGAATTGGTGCCTTTGTTCCTTCAGCACGTGGTTCGGTTACACGGCATTCCTGAGAACATTGTGTCTGACAGAGGAGTCCAGTTTGTTTCCAGATTTTGGAGGACTTTTTGTTCTAAACTTGGTGTTCAATTGTCTTTCTCCTCGCTTTTTATCCTCAGACCAATGGACAAACTGAGAGAACAAACCAGACATTGGAGACTTATCTGAGATGCTTTGTGTCTGCTTATCAGGATGACTGGGTCTCTTTTTTGCCTTTGGCTGAGTTTGCTCTTAATAATAGGGCTAGCTCTGCCACTTTGATGTCTCCATTTTTCTGCAATTTTGGGTTTCACCGTCGATTTTCTTCGGGACAGACGGAGGCTTCTGTCTGTCCAGGTGTTGACTCTGTTGTGGAGCGTATGCAGCAGATTTGGGACCAGGTAGTGGAGAGGTTGTCCCTCTCTCAGGAGAAGGCCCAGCGGTTTGCCAACGGCATAGGACTGATGGTCCTCGGTTTGAAGTGGGGGACTTGGTCTGGTTGTCCTCAAGAAATATCCCTATGAGAGTTGCATCTCCTAAGTTTAAGCCTAGATTCATTGACCTTATAAGATCATGGAGATTCTTAATCCTGTTTCCTTTCGTTTACTTCTTCCTGGGACATTTAAGATCCATAACGTGTTCCACAAGTCCTTATTGAAGAGGTTTGTCGAGCCAGTGGTTCCTATGGCTGCGCCTCCTGACCCTGTTTTGGTTGAGGGCAATCTGGAGTATGTGGTTGAGAAAATATTGGATTCTCGTTTTTCTAGACGGAAACTCCAGTATTTGGTTAAGTGGAGAGGTTATGGTCAGGAGGACAATTCTTGGGTGTTTGCTTCGGACATCCATGCTAGGAGACTTATCCGTGCGTATCACAGAGCTCATCCTGACCGACCTGGTTGCCCAAGTGAGGGTTCGGTGACCCCTCCTTAGGGAGGGTACTGTTGTGAATGTGTTAGAAATGAATTCTGAGCGGGAGCTCCCTCTGGTGGTTACAAACAGTATTGAACCATTCAATGAAGATTGTGAAGATTGGCGATCAGGAGTTACAGACTGGTCTTATATAAGGAGGTTCCCTCCCATCAGGGTTGCCGGTGATCAATTGTTCTTGTCTCAACTTTGGTTCCTGGTTCTCTTGGAAGCTTGCTGTGTTTTGCCTGCATCTTCTGCTAACAGATAAGATTTTTCCTGCTTGTATTTTTGTGCTTGCTTTTTGCATTGTTTCCTGCACTCTTGTAGAGGTCAGCCAGGTCCCCTCGGGGGGCTTGTGCTCCTCTCAGTTTATCTGAGCCTCTGTTATTTGTTCATTTGCCTTTTCCAGTTTTTTCAGTGGCTGCGGCTTAGTTTTGTTACACCAGAGAACTAATTTAGGTGGTAGAGGTCGTGTGATCTCATGTGTTTTTGTAATTAGTAGGGTTGGTACTTTTTAGGGTTTTTTGGGATTGCAGTAAGTGCCCTTCCTATCCTTTTCTTTCTAGGAAGATTGGGCCCCAACGTTTGCTCATACTATTTTCTGTCTGTGTCTGTATTTCCTCTTGTCTAACCGCCATTACACGTTTGGGGGCTTCCTATGTTCTTTGGGGATCTGCTCCGGGGCAGATAGTTTTCCTCTTTCTATCTTTAGGTGTAGTTAGCTTCTCAGGCTGTGACGAGGCGTCTAGGACCAACGTAGGTACGCTCCACGGCTGCCTTTAGTTGTGGTGGTTAGTCAGGGTACTGCAATCCAGTAGATTCCAACCTCTCTGGTGTATTGCCGTTTTTGCCTGCTCTCCTCAGCTACCAAAACATAACACCTATGTAGTACTGCGGTCATTCCGGATGTGTTCAATGAGCACATCCGGATTCACCGTGCGTTCACAAGGGGGCGGGGCTTTGCGGAGCGGACTTTCGCTTCGTCCAAAGCGCTGTGTTTCCTGACGGTGGAAACACAGCCTTACTCATACACAGACAACAAAACAGAAAATACAGTCACATGCTCTCCCTGTGTAAATCTCTGGGATTTTTTTTTGTTCTAACTTTATAAACAGCATACAAATCTAGCAACTAAACACTCATAGACAGGAATGAATTTGTTGCACCAAACATATTCCAACACCCGGCCTCTCCTCTCTGTTAATGCCTTCACTGGCTCTCCATTACCCAGAGACTCCAGTTCAAAACCTTAACCATGGCATACAAAGCCATCCACAACCTGTCTCCTCCATACAACGATGACCTGGTCTCATGGTACTTACCTGCACGCAACCTCCGATTCTCACAAGATCTCCTTCTCTACACACCCTCTTCCCACAATGCATATTAGATTTCTCCTGTATATCCCTTCTACTCTGGAATTCTCTACCCAACACATCAGACTCTCGCCTACCGTGGAAACCTTCAAAAGGAACCTGAAGACCTGCATCTTCCGACAAGCCAACAACTTACACTAACCATTGCTCGCCATACCGCTGCCCGACCAGCTCTGCCCTCACCTACTGTATCCTCACCCATCCCTTGTAGACTGTGATCCCTCCTAGGCAGGGTCCTCTCCTCCTGGACCAGACTTGACTTGTATTCGAGATTATTGTACTTGTTTTTTATTATGTATACCCTTTTCTCACGTAAAGCATTATGGAATAAATGGTGCTATAATAATAAATCATAATAATTAAATGCACAAAGACAGTGATTAGTTGCAGCGGTCACATGGGTAGTCGCTAATGTCATTGGTGCAGTACAGGATTTATCATGTAAGCATTGCTTTTTTAGTATTTTATACCATTTTCTCCATTTTGGTCCAATTCTACAAATTGTCCTGAAAATGTCACCGTCTCACAGTCTTATGTTGGCTTATGAGGTGGTCAGGTTTGGGCCAGTCAGTGATCGAGGTCTGTACTCGGACCGCGCGTCATGGACATCTGAACCAGGCATTAATGTATCCTAATAAATTGTAGACCCCGCAGCCCCCTGTCTACACAGCCTCCACTAGGTAACAGTCAGTGTCAGCTAATCAGTGGGGTCTCCATCCGGATCCAAACGTCTGCTTCCCTGGTATTGGGGGCAGATCCTAACGATTGGTCATCAATATTCTCCTCCTGGAAATCCCTTTATCTGTGATGGAGGATATGGACACATTCTGCTAAGAAAGTGTTTGGGCTGGAGTGAGACACTGGGGAATTTCCTTGTCTTTGTGTCCTGAAAACGAGCCTGTTACATCCTAATACCCACTGTGGCATGTTCATTTTCATCAGATGATATATGTTTCATGTACTGTAGGGAGAAGATCACCAATGTGAAAACGAAGAAGACCATCAAGAGCAGGTAAGAGCAGAGATTACTGAGCAAACCTTCTAGATGACGTAATGATGAGACGATCCCTGACTCCTGTATATACCTGACTGCACAAACAGCAGCCATTTATTGTCACCATTCAGCAGGGCCGGACTGGGACAAAAAAAGCAGTTTGCCACACAAATCTCACCAGCCCACATACTATAACACGTCGCACCCCCAATCAGTGGATTTTTATTTACTTATTCCATCGGTTTGTTTTTTTTCAGCGCTGGAGTGGCGCTTCAAGTGTAAGTCCCCGAGCCCAAGTGATATCCTCACCCTCCAGTGTCTTCCCTGTTTTTCAGCACCGCTCCGGTCCCACAGTGCCATTTTTTAAGCGCAGCTTCTGACAGCCGGAAGTCAGAAGTTACATGACAAGTTCTCAATACAAGTCTATGAGAGCCAGAAAGAGGCCAGGACAGGACTCTCATAGACTTGTACCGAAAAGTGACCCCTGCGCCGCTCCATGAAAAACTAGAGCTGCGAGCAGGTCACTTTTCACGGGACGAACTGGAGAAATGCTGGAGACCAATGAAGGCAGCGGAAGGCGAGTATGAGATAGGGGGCAGCGGACTTCCATTTAACCCCTTTCTGTCATCTGATGTACTATCCCTCCATGTGCCCTGGGACTTAAATCCCAAGGACGGGATAGTACGTCATAAGCGATCAGCTGCACTCCTGGGGGAAGCACAGCGGATCGCGGCCGGGTGTCAGATGATTATCACAGCTGACACCCAGCACTATGTGCCAGGAGCAGTCACGGACCGCTCCCGGCAAATTAACCCCCGCCACACTGCAATCAAAGATGATCGCAGTGTATCGGGGACATAGGGAAGCATCGCGCAGGGAGGGGGCTCCCTGCGTGCTTCCCTGAGACCCTCAGAGCAGCACGATGTGATCGCGCTGTTCCGAGGGCCTCCTCCCTGCAGGACCCCCGGATCCAAGATGGCTACGGGGTCCTTCCGGGTCCTGCAGGGAGGCCGCTTCCTCAGTGCCTGCTGAGAGCAGGCGCTGAGAAAGCCTGATGCAGTGCCTGTCAGATCGCTGGTCTGACAGAGTGCTGTGCAAACTGTCAGACCAGCGATCTGAACATTATACAGTGATGTCCCACCCTGGGACAAAGTAAAAATGTAAAAAAAATAAAAAACGTGTAAAAAAAATTCCTAAATAAAAAAAAAAATTTCCCCTATAAATTAACACAAAGTGGAATATCACACGATCAAAAAGACGGATATAAATAAACATGGTACCACTGATAACATCATCTTGTCCCGAAAAAATGAGCCACCATACAGCATCATCAGCGAAAAAATAAAAAAAGTTATAGCTCGCAGAATAAAGTGATGCAAAAATAATTATTTTTTATATATAATTGTTTTTATTGTATAAAAGCGCCAAAACATAAAAAAAATATAAATGATGTATCGCCGTAATCGTACTGACCCAAAAAATAAAACCGCTTTATCGATTTTACCACAAGCGGAACGGTATAAACGCCCCCCCCAAAAGAAATACATGAATTGCGGGTTTTTGTTTATTCTGCCACCAAAAATCGTAATAAAAAGAGATCAAAATGTCATGTGCCCAAAAATGGTACCAATAAAAACGTCAACTCGTCCCGCAAAAAAAAAGACCTCAAATGACTCTGTGGGCCGAAATATGTAAAAATTAGAGCTCTCAAAATGTGATGATGCAAAAACTTTTTGCAATAAAAAGCGTCTTTTAGTTTGTGACAGCTGCCAAACATAAAAACCCGCTATAAATAGTAAATCAAACCCCCCATTATCATCCCCTTAGTTAGGGAAAAATAATAGAATTTAAAAAATGTATTTATTTCTATTTTCTCATTAGGGTTAGGGTTGGGGATAAAGTTAGGGTTAGGGTTGGGATTAGGGTTAGGGGTGTGTTAGGGTTAGGTTTGTGGTTAGGGTTGGGACTAGGGTTAGGGGTGTGTTGGGGTTAGGGTTGGAGTTAGAATTTGGGGTTTCCACTGTTTAGGCACATCAAGGGTCTCCAAACGTGATATGGCGTCTGATCTCAATTCCAGCCAATTCTGCGTTGAAAAAGTTAAACGGTGCTCCTTCCCTTCTGAGCTCTGCCATGCCCCAAACAGTAGTTTACCCCCACATACTGGTATCCGCGTACTCAGAAGAAATTGGACCCAAGAGTTATTGTGCAATTTGTCCTATTACCCTTGGGAAAATAAAATTGGGGGCGAAAATATCATTTTTGTAAAAAAAAAAAAAAAAAGATTTTTTTGTTTTTACGGCTGTACGTTCTAAACTTCTGTCCAAGAAGTATCGTCACTCCTTGCGGAGATCAAGATGCTAAGCATGCCGAGATGAGGAGACTTAAAGCCGCAATACTCCTCTGGGAAATATGCTAATTATGTAAATTGTCTCTTCAGAGAGGAAGAGAGCTAGAACTCTAGTGCCACCTGAAAGGTAGCAATCCTACAAGTCAATGTTGACCCTTTAACAAGCCTTATATGACCTAGGATAAGGCATGACTAGAAACTTCTGTGAAGCACTTGGGGCTTCATAGCGCTCACCACACATCTAGATAAGTTCCTTGTGGGGTCTATTTTCCAAAATGGGGTCACTTGTGGGGGTTTCCACTGTTTAGGCACATCAGGGGATCTCCAAATGCGACGTGACGCCCGTAGACCATTCCATCAAAGTCTGCAATCCAAAACGTCATTACTTCCCTTCCGAGCCCCGACGTGTGCCCATACAGTAGTTTTCTCCCAAATATTGGGTATCAGCGTACTCAGGACAAATTGGACAATAACTTTTGGGGTCCAATTTCTCCTGTTACCCTTGTGAAAATAAAATATTGGGGGCGAAAAACTCATTTTTGTAAAAAAAAGATTTTTTATTTTTACGGCTGTATGTTATAAACTTCTGTGAAGCACTTCGGGGTTTAAAGTGCTCACCACACATCTAGATAAGTTCCTTGTGGGGTCTAGTTTCCAAAATGGGGTCACTTGTGGGGGGTTTCCACTGTTTAGGCACATCAGAGGCTCTCCAAATGCGACATGACGCCAGCAGACCATTCCATCAAAGTCTGTAATTCAAAACGTCACTACTTCCTTTCTGAGCCCCGACGTGTGCCCATACAGTAGTTTTCTCCCATTTATTGGGTATCAGCGTACTCAGAACAAATTGGACAACAACTTTTGGGGTCCAGTGTCTCCTGTTACCCTTGGGAAAATAAAAAGTTGGGGACTAAAAGATCATGTTTGTGGAAAAAATATGATTTTCTTATTTTCATGCTCGGGCATTATAAACTTTAGTGAAACACCTGGGGGTTCCAAGTTCTCAGCACACATCTACATAAGTTCCTTGAGGGGTCTAGTTTCCAAAATGGTGTGATTTGTCGGGGGTTTCCACTGTTTAGGCAGATCAGAAGCTCTCCAAACACGACATGGCGTCCAAACAATTCTGCGTTGAAAAAGTCAAACGGAGCTCCTTTACTTCCAAGCTCTGCCATGCACCCAAACAGTGGTTTACCCCCACCCATGGGGTATCAGCGTACTCAGGACAAATTGCACAATAACTTTTGGAGTCTTGTTACCCTTGGGAAAACAAAAATTGGGGTGAAAAGATCATTTTTGTTGAAAAAATATGATTTTTTAATTTTACGGCTCAACGTTATAAACTTGTGTGAAGCACTTGGGGGTTCAAATTGCTCACCACAGATCTAGATAAGTTCCTTAGGGGGTCTAGTTTCCAAAATGTGGTCTCTTGTGGGGGGTTTCCACTGTTTAGGCACATCAGGGCTCTCCAAATGCAACATGGCGTCCAATCTCAATTCCAGCCAATTTTGGTTGGAAAAAGTCAAATGGTGCTCCTTCCATTTCGAGCTCTGCCATGCGCCCAAACAGTGGTTCCCTCCCACATATGGGGTATAAGCGTATTCAGGACAAATTGGACAACAACTTTTGTGGTCCAATTTCTCCTGTTACCCTTGGGAAAATAAAAAATTGGTGAATAATAGATAATTTTTGTGTGAAAAATTTGGATTTTTTATTTTCATGCCTGGGCATTATAAACTTGTGTGAAGCACTTGGGGGTTCAAAGTGCTCACCACAGATCTAGATGAGTTCCTTAGGGGGTCTAGTTTTCAAAATGGGGTCACTTGTGAGGGTTTCCACTGTTTAGGGTCATCTCGGGTACTGCAAACGGAACTTGACCCCCATCAATGTCTGCATTCCAAAACGTTATTACTTCCTTTCCAAGCCCTGCCGTGCGCCCAAACAGTTTTTTCCCCCCACATATGGGGTATCAGCATACTCAGGACAAATTGGACAACTTTTGGGGTCCAATTTCCTTAGGAAAAATCAAAAATTTGGGACTAAAAAATCATTCTTGTGGAAAATAGATTTTTTTTTCACACCCAGGCATTATAAACTTTTGTGAAACACTTGGGGGTTCAAAGTGCTCACAACAGATCTAGCTAAGTTACATAGGGGGTCTAGTTTCCAAAATGGTGTCACTTGTGAGGGGTTTCCACTGTTTAGGCTCATCAGAGACTCTCCAAACGCAACATGGCGTCCAATCTCTATTCCAGCCAATTTTGGTTTGAAAAAGTCAAACTGCGCTCCTTCCCTTACGAGCGCTGCCGTGTGCACAAACATATGTGGTATTGGCATACTCAAGAGAAATTGTACAACAGCTTTATCTGTCCAATTTCTCCTTTTACCCTTGTGAAAATAAAAAAAAGTTTGTGAAAGTTCATTTTTGTGACTAAAAAGTTAAATATTCATTTTTTACTTCCATGTTGCTTCAGCTCCTGTGAAGCACCTGAAGGGTTAATAAACTTCATGAATGTGGTTTTGAGTACCTAGAGGGGTGCAGTTTTTAGAATGGTGTCACTTTCGGGTATTTTCTGCCATATAGACCCCTCAAAGTGACTTCAAATGTGAGGTGGTCCCTAAAAAAACTGGCTTTGTAAATTTTGTTGTAAAAATGAGAAATCGCTGGTCAACATTTAACCCTTATAATTTCCTACCAAAAAAAAATTTTGGTTCCAAAATTGTGCTAATGTAAAGTAGACATGTGGGAAATGTTATTTCTTAACTATTTTGTGTGACATATTTCTCTGTTTTAAGGGAATAAAAATTCAAAGTTTGAAAATTGCAAAATTTAAAAATTTTCACCATATTTGCATTTTTTTCAAAAATAAACGCAAGTTATATTGAAGAAATTTTACCACAAACGTGAAGTACAATAAGTCACGAGAAAACAGTCTCAGAATCGCGAAGATCCATTGAAGCATTCCAGAGTTATAACCTCATAAAGAGACAGTGGTCAGAATTGTAAAAATTGGCCGGGTAATAAACGTGCAAACCACCCTTGGGGGTGAAGGGGTTAATGAGTGTGCAAATAAGTAGTGTCCAGAGATCACTAAATATGCCGCATCACAGTCCATCATTTGCCTGTTGCACCATTTTTTTCTTCCATTAGTGGGTGCCTTTTTCTTATATATTATCAATGGACACCATTTATCTTCTTTCCACTAAATGGTTCCATTCTGTGCCACATTGTATGTAGTTATTAGGCCACAGCATAAATTTCAATGGAAGAAATTTGCCATCTCATAGATTGACAAGCACGTAAAAATTCTAAATATGCCACATAACAGTCCAACTTTTGCATGTTGCGCCAATATTTTTTTTTCCATCAGACCACCTAACAGTAATTTAACAACATGTATGTTAGTCTTCAAGACATGCACACATGGTGTTAAAAAATCCAGCCTCCTCCAACCCCTTTAGGTGGCCATTCCATGTCCAAAATTGGGGCATTTCTCACACCAATATCTCCCGTTATGTAAGCTAATTAACATGATAGTGCCTGATGGAGCAGAATATACAACATTTGGGTAAGTATAACGGCTACATAGATAAATCCATAAAGAAGATGAAGGCACCTGAAAACTTGATCTTGCTGAGGACATGGCCACTTTTTAACCCCTTCATGACCCAGCCTATTTTGACCTTAAAGACCTTGCCATTTTTTGCAATTCTGACCAGTGTCCCTTTATGAGGTAATAACTCAGGAACGCTTCAACGGATCCTAGCGATTCTGAGATTGTTTTTTCGTGACATATTGGGCTTCATGTTAGTGGTAAATTAAGGTCGATAATTTTTGCAATTATTTGTGAAAAAAATGGAAATTTGGCGAAAATTCTGAAAATTTTGTAATTTTCAAATTTTTAATTTTTATTCTGTTAAACCAGAGAGTTATGTGGCACAAAATAGTTAATAAATAACATTTCCCACATGTCTACTTTACATCAGCACAATTTTGGGAACAACATTTTTTTTTGTTAGGAAGTTATAAGGGTTAAAAGTTGACCAGCGATTTCTCCTTTTTACATTAAAATTTACAAAACCATTTTTTTTAGGGACCACCTCACATTTGAAGTCACTTTGAGGGGTCTATATGGCAGAAAATACCCAAAAGTGACACCTTTATAAAAACTGCACCCCTCAAGCTACTCAAAACTACATTCAAGAAGATTATTAACCCTTCAGGTGCTTCACAGGAACTAAAGCAACGTGGAAGGAAAAAATGGACATTTTAATTTTTCCAACAAAAATTTTCTTTTAGCATCAATTTTTTCATTTTTACATGGGCATCAGGATAAAATGGATCCTAAAATTTGTTGGGCAATTTCTCCTGAGTGCACAGATACCTCATATGTGGTCATAAACCACTGTATGGGCGCACAGCAGGGCTCAGAAGGGAAGGAGCGCCATTTGACTTTTTGAATAGAAAATATGCTGGAATATTTAGCGGTTGCCATGTCACATTTGGAGAGTCCATGTGTGCCTAAACATTGGAGCTCCCCCACAAGTGACCCCATTTTGGAAACTAGACCCCCTAAGGAACTTATCTAGATGCATAGTGATCACTTTGAACCCCAGGTGCTTCACAAATTGATCTGTAAAAAAAAGAAAGTACTTTTTTTTCACAAAAATTTTCTTTTAACCTCAGTTTTTTTCATTTTCACATGGGCAACAGTATAAATTGGATCCTAAAATTTGTTGGGCAATTTCTCCTGAGTACACAGATACCTCATATGTGGTCATAAACCACTGTTTGGGCGCACGGCAGGGCTCAGAAGGGAAGGAGCGCCATTTGACTTTTTGAATGGAAAATATGCTGGAATATTTAGCGGTTGCCATGTCGCATTTGGAGAGTCCCTGTGTGCCTAAACATTGGAGCTCCCCCACAAGTGACCCCATTTTGGAAACTAGACCCCCTAAGGAACTTATCTAGATGCATAGTGAGCACTTTGAACCCCCAGGTGCTTCACAAATTGATCCGTAAAAAAAAGAAAGTACTTTTTTTTCACAAAAATTTTCTTTTAGCCTCAGTTTTTTTCATTTTCACATGGGCAACAGTATAAATTGGATCCTAAAATTTGTTGGGCAATTTCTCCTGAGTACACAGATACCTCATATGTGGTCATAAACCACTGTTTGGGCGCACGGCAGGGCTCAGAAGGGAAGGAGCGCCATTTGACTTTTTGAATGGAAAATATGCTGGAATATTTAGCGGTTGCCATGTCGCATTTGGAGAGTCCCTGTGTGCCTAAAAATTGGAGCTCCCCCACAAGTGACCCCATTTTGGAAACTAGACCCCCTAAGGAACTTATCTAGATGCATAGTGAGCACTTTGAACCCCCAGGTGCTTCACAAATTGATCCGTAAAAAAAAGAAAGTACTTTTTTTTCACAAAAATTTCTTTTAGCCTCAGTTTTTTTCATTTTCACATGGGCAACAGTATAAATTGGATCCTAAAATTTGTTGGGCAATTTCTCCTGAGTACACAGATACCTCATATGTGGTCATAAACCACTGTTTGGGCGCACGGCAGGGCTCAGAAGGGAAGGAGCGCCATTTGACTTTTTGAATAGAAAATATGCTGGAATATTTAGCGGTTGCCATGTCGCATTTGGAGAGTCCCTGTGTGCCTAAAATTGGAGCTCCCCCACAAGTGACCCCATTTTGGAAACTAGACCCCCTAAGGAACTTATCTAGATGCATAGTGAGCACTTTGAACCCCCAGGTGCTTCACAAATTGATCTGTAAAAAAAAGAAAGTACTTTTTTTTCACAAAAATTTTCTTTTAACCTCAGTTTTTTCATTTTCACATGGGCAACAGTATAAATTGGATCCTAAAATTTGTTGGGCAATTTCTCCTGAGTACACAGATACCTCATATGTGGTCATAAACCACTGTTTGGGCGCACGGCAGGGCTCAGAAGGGAAGGAGCGCCATTTGACTTTTTGAATGGAAAATATGCTGGAATATTTAGCGGTTTCCATGTCGCATTTGGAGAGTCCCTGTGTGCCTAAACATTGGAGCTCCCTCACAAGTGACCCCATTTTGGAAACTATACCCCCTAAGGAACTTATCTAGATGCATAGTGAGCACTTTGAACCCCCAGGTGCTTCACAAATTGATCCGTAAAAAAAAGAAAGTACTTTTTTTTCACAAAAATGTTCTTTTAGCCTCAGTTTTTTTCATTTTCACATGGGCAACAGTATAAATTGGATCCTAAAATTTGTTGGGCAATTTCTCCTGAGTACACAGATACCTCATATGTGGTCATAAACCACTGATGCATAGTGAGCACTTTGAACCCCAGGTGCTTCACAGAAGTTTATAACGCAGAGCCGTGAAAATAAAAAATCATTTTTTTTCTCAAAAAATGATTTTTTTTTAGCCCACTATTTTTTATTTTCACAATGGTTACAGGAGAAATTGGACCCCAAAAGTTGTTGTCCAGTTTGTCCTGAGTACGCTAGTACCCCATATGTGGGGGGAACCACTGTTTGGGCACATGTCAGGGCTCGGAAGGGATGTGGTGACGCTTTGAAATGCCGACTTGATGGAATGGTCTGCGGGCATCTTGTTACGTTTGCAGAGCCCTGATGTGCCTAAACAGTAGAAACTCCCCACAAGTGACCCCATTTAGGAAACTAGACCCCGCAAAGAACTTATCTAGATGTGTGGTGAGCACTTTGAACCCCCAAGGGCTACACAAGTTTATAACGCCCGGGCATGAAAATAAAAAAAATCATATTTTTTCCACAATCAGGATCTTTTAGTCCCCAATTTTTTTATTTTCCCAAGGGTAACATGAGAAATTAGACCCCAAAAGTTGTTGTCCAATTTGTCCTGAGTATGCTGATATCCCATATGTGGGAGAAAACTACTGTATGGGCACACGTCGGGGCTCGGATGGGAAGTAGTGACGTTTTGAAATGCCCACTTGATGGAATGGTCTTCGGGCGTCATGTTACGTTTGCAGAGTCCCTGATGTGCCTAAACAGTAGAAACTCCCCACAAGTGACCCCATTTTGGAAACTAGATCCCCCAAGGAACTCCTATAGATGTGTGATAAGCACTTTGAATCTCCAAGTCATTCACAGAAGTTTATAACGCAGAGCCGTGAAAATATAAAATCATTTTTTTTCCACAAAAATAATTTTTAGTTCCCAATTTTTTTTCCCAATGTTAACAGGAGAAATTAGAACCCCAAAGTTGTTGTGCAATTTTTCCCGAGTACGCTGATACCTCATATGTGGGGATAAACCACTGTTTGGGCATACGTCGGGGCTTGGAATAAAGGGAGCACTGTTTGACTTTTTGAACGCAAAATTTGCAGGAATCAATGGTGGCGCCATGTCGCGTATGGAGACCCCCTGATGTGCCTAAATAGTGGAAACCCCTCAATTCTAACCCCAACCCTAACCCTTACACACACCTAACCCTAATACAAATCCTAATCATAACCCTAACCCCAACACACCCCTAACCCTAATCCCAACTCTAACCATAAACCTAACTACAAGCCTAACCCTAATTCCAACCCTAACCCTAATTCCAACCCTAACTCAAATTCCAACCCTAACCGTAATTCTAACCTTAACCCTAATGCTAACCCTAACCCTAGTTCTAACCCTAAGGCTGGGTTCATATTGCGTTTTACCAGCCCGTTCAACACGTAGCATTGACGGCTGGTAACGGTATAGCATAACGCGATCTCGTTATGCTATACCCGCTAGCGCAGATGAATCAGCAGATAATCAGCCGGGGATCTGCAGCAAAATCAGTCGCGGATCAGCAACAAAATCCGCCGCGGATCAGCAGCAAAATCCGCCGTGGATCAGCAGCAAAGTCCGCCGCGGATCAGCAGCAAAATCAGCCGCGGATCCGCAGCAAAATCAGCCGCGGATCCGCAGCAAAATCCGCCGCGGATCAGCAACGAAATCCGCCGCGGATCAGCAGCGAAATCCGCCGCGGATCAGCAGCGAAATCCGCCGCGGATCAGCAGCGAAATCCGCCGCGGATCAGCAGCGAATCCGCAGGGAATCAGCAGCGAAATCCGCCGCGGATCAGCAGCGAAATCCACCGCGGATCAGCAGCGAAATCCGCCGCGGATCAGCAGCGAATCCGCAGTGAATCAGCAGCGAAGTCCGCCGCGGATCAGCAGCGAATCCACCGGGATCAGCAGCGAATCAGCCGCGGATCAGCAGCGAAATCAGCCGCGGATCAGCAGCGAAATCCGCCGCGAATCAGCAGCGAAATCCACCGCGGATCAGCAGCGAAATCAGCCGCGGATCAGCAGCGAAATCAGCCGCGGATCAGCAGCGAAATCCCGATCCACGATCGTGGATCAGCAGCGAAATCCGCCGCGCATCAGCCGCGAAATCCGCCGCGGATCAGCCGCGATATCCGCCGCGGATCCGCAGCAAAATCAGCTGCGGATCAGCAGCAAAATCCGCTAGGGAAAAAAAAAAAATTCTTTATTTTATTATTTGCCCCTACCTATGACAGGGGGGGTTCATTTACTTTTTTTTATTTTGATCACTGTGATAGTTTAAATAAATTTTTGTACAATGGAGGGCGCACTGCGCATGCACCCGCCATTTTCCAAGATGGCGGCGCCCATGAAGAATCCCGGGCAGCCGCCGGGACGGATCCAGGGACATCGGTGGACCGGGAGAGGTGAGTAGGGGACGTCGGAAGGTGAGGGGGGGGATCGGAAAGTGAGGGGGGGTGATCGCAGGAGCAGGGGAGCAGACAGCGACGGCGGTGACCTATCGCTGCCATCTTTCGATGGCGGCGGCCGATCACCGCCGTGACATGGTGTGGGGGGGGTCTGATCGCGGTCTCCAGCCATGGCAGATGCTATTGCAGCATCGGCCATGGCTGGATTGTAATATTTCACCAGTTTCATTGGTGAAATATTACAAATCGCTCTGATTGGCTGTTTCACTTTTAACAGCCAATCAGAGCGATCGTGGCCACGTGGGGGTTAAGCCAACCCCCCTGTGGTGATGCAGTAAGGGTCCTGTTACTGCGGGTCGGGTGACCTTTCAGTGACCCCGGTCCCCCGACCCGCAGTAACATGATTTATAGCATGACGCCGACGGTGGCGTCATGGGTCGGGATGGCACAGGTTTTCATGACGCCAACGTCGGCGTCATGGGTTGGGAAGGGGTTAAGGGCTAGTTACACACATAGGTGGTGTTGAGAAATTCCCAAATGTGTCTCTCTGAAGTCCAATAGTTGCAGATTGTGCCATCGTCTTTTTCATCTATTGATGAGACATTCTTTCATTGTCTGATCAAAGTACTTCAGCTTTAGGGAAGTTAAATTCATCTTTCTAAAACTTGATCTTGCGGAAGGAAGGATCATTCTTTAAGCGGTAAGGACAAAATGTTATTGTCCAGAACCTACTAAATATGTCACACCACAGTCCAACTTTTCTGTGTTGAGCCACTATTATTTTTTGCCATTGCTCGATCCATTTTTCATGTATCTTATCAATGGACACCATTTATCTTCTTTCCACCAAAAGGTTCCATTCTGTGCCACATTGTATGTAGTTATTAGGCCACAGCATAAAATTCAAAGGAAGAAATTTGCCATCTCACAGATTGACAAGCACGTAAATATTCTGAACCATCAGGCCCCCTAACGGTAATTTAACAACATGTATGTTAGTCTTCAGGACATGCACACATGGTGTTAAAAAATCCAGCCTCCTCCAGCTCCTTCAGCTGTCCTTTCCATCTCCAAAATTGGGGCATTTCTCACACCAATATCTCCCGTTATGTAATATTCTGAACCATCAGGCCTCATAACGGTAATTTAACAACATGTATGTTAGTCTTCAGGACATGCACACATGGTGTAAAAAAATCCAGCCTCCTCCAACCCCTTCAGCTGGCCATTCCATCTCCAAAATTGGGGCATTTCTCACACCAATATCTCCCGTTATGTAAGCTAATTAACATGATAGTGCCTGATGGAGCAGAAAATACAACATTTGGGTAAGAATAAAGGCTACATAGAACCTGTAAATCCATAAAGAAGATGAAGCCACCTGTGGAGAACATGATCTTGCTGAGGACATGGCCACTTTTTAAGGGCTAGTTACACACATAGGTGGTGTTGAGAAATTCCCAAATGTGTCTCTCTGAAGTCCAATAGTTGCAGATTGTGCCATCGTCCTTTTCATCTATTGATGAGTAGGGTTGAGCATTCCAATACCGAAACCCGAGTCCGATACCTGAAATCCAATGTAAGTCTATGGGAACAAAATATCGGAATTTTTTACATTCCGATATTTTGTTCCCATAGACTTACATTGGATTTCAGATATCGGACTCGGGTTTCGGTATCGGAATGCTCAACCCTATTGATGAGACATTCTTTCATTGTCTGATCAAAGTACTTCAGCTTTAGGGAAGTTAAATTCATCTTTCTAAAACTTGATCTTGCGGAAGGAAGGATCATTCTTTAAGCGATAAGGACAAAATATTATTCTCCAGAACCTACTAAATATGTCACACCACAGTCCAACATTTCTGTGTTGCTCCACTAATATTTTTTGCCATTGGTCGATCCATTTTTCATATATCTTATCAATGTACACCATTTATCTTCTTTCCACCAAAAGGTTCCATTCTGTCCCACTTTATATGCAGTTATTAGGCCACAGCATAAATTTCAAAGGAAGAAATTTGCCATCTCACAGATTGACAAGCACGTCAATATTCTGAACCCTCAGGCCGCCTAACGGTAATTTAACAACATGTATGTTAGTCTTCAGGACATGCACAGATGGTGTTAAAAAATCCAGCCTCCTCCAACCCCTTCAGCTGGCCATTCCATCTCCAAAATTGGGGCATTTCTCACACCAATATCTCCCGTTATGTAAGCTAATTAACATGATAGTGCCTGATGGAGCAGAAAATACAACACTTGGGTAACTATAACGGCTACATAGATAAATCCATAAAGAAGATGAAGCCACCTGTGGAGAACTTGATCTTGTTGAGGACATGGCCACTTTTTAAGGGCTAGTTACACACATAGGTGGTGTTGAGAAATTCCCAAATGTGTCTCTCTGAAGTCCAATAGTTGCAGATTGTGCCATCGTCCTTTTCATCTATTGATGAGACATTCTTTCATTGTCTGATCAAAGTACTTCAGCTTTAGGGAAGTTAAATTCATCTTTCTAAAACTTGATCTTGCGGAAGGAAGGATCATTCTTTAAAAGGTAAGGACAAAATGTTATTGTCCAGAACCTACTAAATATGTCACACCACAGTCCAACTTTTCTGTGTTGCGCCACTATTATGTTTTGCCATTGGTCGATCCATTTTTCATATATCTTATCAATGGACACCATTTATCTTCTTTCCACCACAGGTTGGATTCTGTGCCACATTGTATGTAGTTATTAGGCCACAACATAAATTTCAAAGGAAGAAATTTGCCATCTCACAGATTGACAAGCACGTAAATATTCTGAACCATCAGGCCGCCTAACGGTAATTTAACAACATGTATGTTAGTCTTCAGGACATGCACACACGGTGTTAAAAAATCTAGCCTCCTCCAACCCTTCAGCTGGCCATTCCATCTCCAAAATTGGGGCATTTCTCACATCAATATCTCCCGTTATGTAAGCTAATTAACATGATAGTGCCTGATGGAGCAGAAAATACATTTGGGTAAGCATAACGGCTACATAGATAAATCCATAAAGAAGATGAAGCCACCTGTGGAGAACTTGATCTTGCTGAGGACATGGCCACTTTTTAAGGGCTAGTTACACACATAGGTGGTGTTGAGAAATTCCAAATGTGTCTCTCTGAAGTCCAATAGTTGCAGATTGTGCCATCGTCTTTTTCATCTATTGATGAGACATTCTTTCATTGTCTGATCAAAGTACTTCAACTTTAGGGAAGTTAAATTCATCTTTCTAAAACTTGATCTTGCGGAAGGAAGGATCATTCTTTAAGCGGTAAGGACAAAATATTATTTCCAGAACCTACTAAATATGTCACACCACAGTCCAACATTTCTGTGTTGCTCAACTAATATTTTTTGCCATTGGTCGATTCCATTTTTCATATATCTTATCAATGTACACCATTTATCTTCTTTCCACCAAAAGGTTCCATTCTGTCCACTTTATATGAGAATTAGGCCACAGCATAAATTTCAAAAGAAGAAATTTGCCATCTCACAGATTGACAAGCACGTAAACATTCTGAACCATCAGGCCGCCTAACGGTAATTTAACAACATGTATGTTAGTCTTCAGGACATGCACACATGATGTTAAAAAATCCAGCCTCCTCCAACCCCTTCAGCTGGCCATTCCATCTCCAAAATTGGGGCATTTCTCACACCAATATCTCCCGTTATGTAATATTCTGAACCATCAGGCCGCCTAACGGTAATTTAACAACATGTATGCTAGTCTTCAGGACATGCACACATGGTGTTAAAAAATCCAGCCTCCTCGAACCCCTTCAGCTGGCCATTCCATCTCCAAAATTGGGGCATTTCTCACACCAATATCTCCCGTTATGTAAGCTAATTAACATGATAGTGTCTGATGGAGCAGAAAATACAACACTTGGGTAACTATAACGGCTACATAGATAAATCCATAAAGAAGATGAAGGCACCTGTGGAGAACTTGATCTTGCTGAGGACATGGCCACTTTTTAAGGGCTAGTTACACACATAGGTGGTGTTGAGAAATTCCCAAATGTGTCTCTCTGAAGTCCAATAGTTGCAGATTGTGCCATCGTCCTTTTCATCTATTGATGAGACATTCTTTCATTGTCTGATCAAAGTACTTCAGCTTTAGGGAAGTTAAATTCATCTTTCTAAAACTTGATCTTGCGGAAAGAAGGATAATTCTTTAACCCCTTCATGACCCAGCCTATTTTGACCTTAAAGACCTTGGCCATTTTTTGCAATTCTGACCAGTGTCCCTTTATGAGGTAATAACTCAGGAACGCTTCAACGGATCCTAGCGATTCTGAGATTGTTTTTTCGTGACATATTGGGCTTCATGTTAGTGGTAAATTTAGGTAGATAATTTTTGCGTTTATTTGTGAAAAAAATGGAACTTTGGCCAAAATTTTGAAAATTTCGCAATTTTCAAAATTTTAATTTTTATTCTGTTAAACCAGAGAGTTATGTGACACAAAATAGTTAATAAATAACATTTCCCACATGTCTACTTTACATCAGCACAATTTTGGGAACAACATTTTTTTTTGTTAGGAAGTTATAAGGGTTAAAAGTTGACCAACGATTTCTCATTTTTAAAGCAAAATTTACAAAACCATTTTTTTTTAGGGACCACCTCACATTTGAAGTCACTTTGAGGGGTCTATATGGCAGAAAATACCCAAAAGTGACACCATTATAAAAACTGCACCCCTCAAGCTACTCAAAACTACATTCAAGAAGATTATTAACCCTTCAGGTGCTTCACAGGAACTAAAGCAACGTGGAAGGAAAAAATGGACATTTTAATTTTTCCAACAAAATTTTTCTTTTAGCATCAATTTTTTCATTTTTGCATGGGCAACAGGATAAATTGGACCCTAAAATTTGTTGGGCAATTTCTCTTGAGTACACAGATACCTCATATGTGGTCATAAACCACTGTTTGGGCGCACGGCAGGGCTCAGAAGGGAAGGAGCGCCATTTGACTTTTTGAATGGAAAATATGCTGGAATATTTAGCGGTTGCCATGTCGCATTTGGAGAGTCCCTGTGTGCCTAAACATTGGAGCTCCCCCACAAGTGACCCCATTTTGGAAACTAGACCCCCAAGGAACTTATCTAGATGCAGAGTGAGCACTTGAACCCCCAGGTGCTTCACAAATTGATCCGTAAAAAAAAGAAAGTACTTTTTTTTTCACAAAAATTTTTTTTAGCCTCAGTTTTTTCATTTTCACATGGGTAACAGGATAAAATGGATCCTAAAATTTGTTGGGCAATTTCTCATGAGTACACGATACCTCATATGTGGTCATAAACCACTGTTTGGGCGCACGGCAGGGCTCAGAAGGGAAGGAGCACCATTTGACTTTTTGAATGGAAAATATGCTGGAATATTTAGCGGTTGCCATGTCGCATTTGGAGAGTCCCTGTGTGCCTAAACATTGGAGCTCCCCCACAAGTGACCCCATTTTGGAAACTAGACCCCCAAGGAACTTATCTAGATGCAGAGTGAGCACTTTGAACCCCCAGGTGCTTCACAAATTGATCCATAAAAAAAAGAAAGTACTTTTTTTTTCACAAAAATTTTCTTTTAGCCTCAGTTTTTTCATTTTCACATGGGCAACAGTATAAAATGGATCCTAAAATTTGTTGGGCAATTTCTCATGAGTACACCGATACCTCATATGTGGTCATAAACCACTGTTTGGGCGCACGGCAGGGCTCAGAAGGGAAGGAGCGCCATTTGACTTTTGAATGGAAAATATGCTGGAATATTTAGCGGATGCCATGTCGCATTTGGAGAGTCCCTGTGTGCCTAAACATTGGAGCTCCCCCACAAGTGACCCCATTTTGGAAACTAGACCCCCCAAGGAACTTATCTAGATGCAGAGTGAGCACTTTGAACCCCCAAGTGCTTCACAAATTGATCCGTAAAAAAAAGAAAGTACTTTTTTTTTCACAAAAATTTTCTTTTAGGCTAAGTGCACACGATCAGGAATAATTGCGTTTTTTTCGCGGTTTTTCCGCTATTTTCCGCGGTTAAACCGCGAACAAAACGCAAGCATTAAGCATTCTATACGTTTTAATTGATTCCGCATGTTTTGTACACATGTTGCGTTTTTTTCCGCGAAAAAAACGCTTTGCGGAAAAAAAGCAACATGTTCATTAATTTAGCGTAACCGCGGTGATTCCGCCGCCATAGGAATGCATTGAACCGCTTACTTTCCGCATGTGGCTATGCCTACTATGCGCAATGTAAGCGGTTCATGTGCGGATGGTACCCAGGGTCTGGAGCAGAGGAGACTCTCCTCCAGGCCCTGGGTACCATATCCCTGGTAAAACAATAATTAAAATAAAAAATAATGATATTTCTCACCTTCCGGCGGCCCCCGCAGCCTTCCCGCCTTCAGCGACGCTCCCGGCAACTTCCGGTCCCAAGAGTCCTTTGCGAGAATCACCCAGATGGCATAGCGGTCTCGCGAGATTCTACGTCATCGGTGTGATTTGTCGCAATGCATCCTTGGGACCGCGAGTTGCCGGGAGCGTTGCTGAAGGCGGGAAAGCTGCGGGGGCCGCCGGAAGGTGAGAATATCATTATTTATTATTTTTTTTATTATTTTTACATTAGATCTTTTTACTATTGATGCGGCATAGGCGGCATCAATAGTAAAAAGTTGGTCACACGTGTCAAACACTATGTTTGACTCGTGTGACCAACCTGTCAATCAGTTTTCCAAGCGATGCTACAGATCGCTAGGAAAACGATAGCATTCTGCAAGCTAATTACGCTTGCAAAACGCTATTATTCTGGCGGGAATCAGCATACAAAAAAGTGCGTATTTCCTGCGGGAGAAGTGCGGGATTGCCGCGGAAATTTCCGCGGCAATTCCGCAACGTGTGAACTTAGCCTTAGCTTCAGTTTTTTCATTTTCACATGGGCAACAGTATAAATTGGATCCTAAAATTTGTTGGGCAATTTCTCCTGAGTACACAGATACCTCATATGTGGTCATAAACCACTGTTTGGGCGCACGGCAGGGCTCAGAAGGGAAGGAGCGCCATTTGACTTTTTGAATGGAAAATTAGCTCCAGTCGTTAGCGGACACCATGTCATGTTTGGAGAGCCCCTGTATGCCTAAACTTTGGAGCTTCCCCACAAATGACCCCATTTTGGAAACTAGACCCCCTAAGAAACTTATGCAGATGCACAGTGAGCACTTTGAACCCCCAGGTGCTTCACAAAACTTTATAACGCAGAGCCGTGAAAATAAAAAATCATTTTTTTTTCTCAAAAAATGATTATTTAGCCCCATATTTTTTATTTTCACAATGGTTACAGGAGAAATTGGACCCCAAAAGTTGTTGTCTAATTTGTCCTAAGTACGCTAGTACCTCACATGTGGGGGAGAACCACTGTTTGGGCACACGTCAGGGCTTGGAAGGGATGTAGTGACGCTTTGAAATGCCGACTTGATGGAACGGTCTGCGGGCGGGCAGAGCCCCTGATGTGCCTAAACAGTAGAAACCCCCCACAAGTGACCACATTTTGTAAACTAGACCCCTTAAGGAACTTAACTAGATGTGTGGTGAGCACCTTGAACCCCACGTGCTTCACAGAAGTTTGTAATGCAGAGCCGTGAAAATAAAAAATCATTTTTTTCCTCAAAAACTTTTTTTAACCGCAATTTTTTATTTTCACAAGGGTAACAGGAGAAATTGGACCACAAAAGTTGTTGTACAGTTTGTACTGAGTACACTGGTACCCCATATGTGGGGGGGAACCACTGTTTTGGCGCATGGGAGAGCACAGAAGGGAAGGAGCGCCATTTTGGAATGCAGACTTGATGGAATGTTCTGTGGGCGTCATGTTGCGTTTGCAGAGACCCCCCCAAAGGAGCTTATCTAGTTTGGAAACTAGACCCCCAAGGAGCTTATCTAGATGTGTAGTGAGCACTTTGAACCCCCAAGGGCTACACAGAAGTTTATAACGCCGGGCCATGAAAAAAAAAAATCATTTTTTCCACAAACATGATCTTTTAGTCCCCAATTTTTTTTTATTTTCCCAAGGGTAACAGGAGAAATTAGACCTCAAAAGTTGTTGTCCAATTTGTCCTGAGTACGCTGATATCCCATATGTGGGAGAAAACTACTGTATGGGCACACTTCGGGGCTCGGAAGGGAAGTAGTGACGTTTTGAAATGCCGACTTGATGGAATGGTCTGCGGGCGTCATGTTACGTTTGCAGAGTCCCTGATGTGCCTAAACAGTATAAACTCCCCACAAGTGACCCCATTTTGGAAACTAGACCCCGCAAGGAACTTATCTAGATGTGTGGTGAGCACTTTGAACCCCGAAGTTCTTCACAGAAGTTTATAACGCAGAGCCGTGAAAATAAAAAATCATTTTTTTTCCACAAAAATAACTTTATTAGTCCCCAATTTTTTTTCCCAACAGTAACAGGAGAAATTAGACCCCCAAAGTTGTTGTGCAATTTTTCCCGAGTACGCTGATACCCCATATGTGGGGGTAAACCACTGTTTGGGCACACGTCGGGGCTTGGAATAAAGGGAGCACTGTTTGACTTTTTGAACGCAAAATTTGCAGGAATCAATGGTGGCGCCATGTCGCGTATGGAGACCCCTGATGTACCTAAATAGTGGAAACCCCTCAATTCTAACTCCAACCCTAACCCCAACACACCCCTAACCCCAACCCTAACCCCTACACACCCCTAACCCTAATACAAACCCTAACCATAACCCTAACCCCAACACACCCCTAACCCTAATCCCAACTCTAACCATAAACCTAACCACAAGCCTAACCCTAATCCCAACCCTAACCCCAAAACACCCCTAACGCTTATCCCAACCCTAACCCTAATCCCAACCCTAACCCTAATTCCAACCCTAACCCTAATTCCAACCCTAACCCTAATTCCAACCCTTACCCTAGTTCTAACCCTTACCCTAGTTCTAACCCTAACCCTAAGGCTGGGTTCATATTGCGTTTTACCAGCCCGTTCAACTCGTAGCGTTGACGGGCTGGTAACGGTATATTATAACGCGATCGCGTTATGCTATACCCGCTAGTGCAGAGGAATCAGCGATGATTCAACTGTGCTAGCGGTGATGGAGCCCAGACGCTGCAGCCTGCGTCCAAGGCTCCGTCACTGAATGACGACACGTCGCGAACGCATGCCGCTTCATGGCATGCGTTGCGATGCGCACACAAATGGGGTGAATGGCAGCGTTAACGGACTGCGTTACACCGCGTTATACCGCGGTGAAATGCAGTCCATCTAACGGACTGCCATAATGCAATATGAACCCAGCCTGACCCTAAGGCCCCGTGCACACGTTGCGGATTCACTTGCTGATTTTTCTAAAATCCGCAGGTAAAACGACCTGCCTTTTACCTGCGTATTTAGCGCGGATTTGCTGCGGTTTTTCTCTGCGGTTTTACGCCTATAATGGAATAGGTGTAAAATCGCTGGGGAATCCGCACAAAGAATTGACATGCTGCGGATTTAAAACCGCAGCAAATCTGCGCTGAAAAATCTGCAGCATGTGCACAGCGGTTTTTTTTACCATTTATTTGCATTGTACTGTACATGGTTTCTGGATCTGCTGTGGATCCGCAGCGCCAAATCCGCTGCGGATCCGCAGCGAAATCAGCTGCGGATCAGCAGCGAAATCAACTGCGGATTAGCAGCGAAATCCGCTGCGGATCAGCAGCGAAATCAGCTGCGGATCAGCAGCGAAATCAGCTGCGGATCAGCAGCGAAATCAGCTGCGGATCAGCAGCGAAATCAGCTGCGGATCAGCAAGCGAAATCGCTGCTGATCCGCAGCGGATCGAATCGCTGCTGATCCGCAGCTGATTTCGCTGCTGATCCGCAGCTGATTTCGCTGCTGATCCGCAGCTGATTTCGCTGCTGATTCGCAGCTGATTTCGCTGCTGATTCCGCAGCGAATCACGCAGGCGGATCAGCAGCGAAATCAGCAGCGGATCAGCAGCGAAATCAGCTGAGGATCAGCAGCGAAATCAGCTGCGGATCAGCAGCGAAATCAGCTGCGGATCAGCAGCGAAATCAGCTGCAGATCAGCAGAGAAATCAGCTGCGGATCCGCAGCAAAATCCGCAACGTGTGCACAGGGACTAATAGGAAAAAAAAAATTCTTTATTAAATTTTTTCCTACCTATGACGGGGGGGGGGGGTTCACTTACTTTTTTTATTTTGATCACTGTGACAGTTTATCACAGTGATCAAAATAAATTTTCTGACTATGCAGGGCGCACTGCGCATGCGCCGGCCGGCGGCGCACTGCGCATGCGCCCGCCATTTTCCAAGATGGCGGCGCCCATGAAGAATCCCGGGCAGCCGCCGGGAAGGATCCAGGGACATCGGTGGACCGGGAGAGGTGAGTATGGGGGTTGGAAGTGAGGGGGGTGGGATCGGAAGGTGGGGGCAGCGGAGGCCAGGATGAGGGGAGCTTTTAGTGACGGCGGTGACCGACCGCTGCCATCTTTCGGTGGCGGCGGCCTATCGCCGCCGTGAATCCGTGTGGGGGGGTCAGGGCTTGGTGTCCAGCCATGGCAGATGCTATTGCAGCATCGGCCATGGCTGGATTGTAATATTTCACCAATTATATTGGTGAAATATTACAGATTGTTCTGATTGGCTGTTTCACTTTTAACAGCCAATCAGAGCGATCATGGCCACGGGGGGTTAAGCCAACCCCCCTGTGGTGAAGCACAAAGGGTCCTGTGCCGGCGGGTCGGGTGACCTTTCAGTGACCCCGGTCACCCGACCCGCAAAGACGCGATCCTTTCATGACGCCACATAGGCGTCATGGGTCGGATTGGCACTGATTTTCATGACGCCTACGTGGCGTCATGGGTCGGGAAGGGGTTAAGCGGTAAGGACAAAATTTTATTGTCCAGAACCTACTAAATATGTCACACCACAGTTCAACTTTTCTGTGTTGCGCCACTATTACTTTTTGCCATTGGTCGATCCATTATTCATACATCTTATCAATGGACACCATTTATCTTCTTTCCACCAAAAGGTTCCATTCTGTGCCACATTGTATGTAATTATTAGGCCACAGCATAAATTTCAAAGGAAGAAATTTGCCATCTCACAGATTGACAAGCACGTCAATATTCTGAACCCTCAGGCCGCCTAAGGGTGAGTTTCCACGGTCAGGAAACGCTGCGTGTTTGGCGCTGTGCGCTGGCGCAGCGCCAAACACGCAGCGTCCAGATGTTACAGCATAGTGGAGGGGATTTCAAGAAATCCCGTCTCCACTATGCGTAACAATACGCAGGTGGCAAACCTGCGTAAACGGACATGCGGCGCGTCTTTTTAGACCGCAGCATGTCCTCGCGTATTGCGGCGACGGTGCGTCGCCGCAACAGAATATTACACAGGGCTATGTAGCCCTGCGTTCTTTCCGGAGGTGTTCCGGAGGTGTCCTGAACACCTCCGGAAAGATCGCGCGTCAGAAAGGGGGCGGGGCTTAGACGGAGCGGAATTTCCGCTCCGTCAAAAGCGCTATGGTTCCGGACCGTGGAACCATAGCCTAACGGTAATTTAACAACATGTATGTTAGTCTTCAGGACATGCACACATGGTGTTAAAAAATCCAGCCTCCTCCAACCCCTTCAGCTGGCCATTCCATCTCCAAAATTGGGGCATTTCTCACACCAATATCTCCCGTTATGTAATATTCTGAACCATCAGGCCGCCTAACGGTAATTTAACAACATGTATGTTAGTCTTCAGGACATGCACACATGGTGTTAAAAAATCCAGCCTCCTCCAACCCCTTCAGCTGGCCATTCCATCTCCAAAATTGGGGCATTTCTCACACCAATATCTCGCGTTATGTAAGCTAATTAACATGATAGTGCCTGATGGAGCAGAAAATACAACACTTGGGTAACTATAACGGCTACATATATAAATCCATAAAGAAGATGAAGGCACCTGTGGAGAACTTGATCTTGCTGAGGACATGGCCACTTTTTAAGGGCTAGTTACACACATAGGTTGTGTTGAGAAATTCCCAAATGTGTCTCTCTGAAGTCCAATAGTGGCAGATTTTGCCATCGTCCTTTTCATCTATTGATGAGACATTCTTTCATTGTCTGATCAAGGTACTTCAGCTTTAGGGAAGTTAAATTCATCTTTCTAAAACTTGATCTTGCGGAAGGAAGGATCATTCTTTAAGGGGTAAGGACAAAATGTTACTGTCCAGAAACTACTAAATATGTCACACCACAGTCCAACTTTTCTGTGTTGCGCCACTATTATTTTTTGCCATTGGTCGATCCATTTTTCATATATCTTATCAATGGACACCATTTATCTTCTTTCCACCAAAAGGTTCCATTCTGTGCCACATTGTATGTAATTATTAGGCCACAGCATAAATTTCAAAAGAAGAAATTTGCCATCTCACAGATTGACAAGCACGTAAATATTATGAACTATCAGGCCGCCTAACGGTAATTTAACAACATGTATGTTAGGGTTCGATTTCCCGCTGCTGCACAAGGGGAGTCTTGAACCCGTCCCGCTGCGGTCTCCCATTCATCTCCGGCCACAGTGGAGCCTGCTCAGCAGAGACGTCGGTCCAGGCATCTTGCCCACTCCTCTACTGTGCAGTGACTTGCTGCTGCCTTTCCAGGATCTGCTATTATAGCCAGTGCTGGAGCAGTCGTCTTTGAGACAAAGTCCTGCGTTTTCCCATCTGAGCATGCCCAGAGTGAGATCTCTCATTGGAGATCAGGGGTCACATGTTCAGGTGCTGCAGCGGCTCCTATTGATCCGCCAGGAAGGTCATGTAGCTACGTTTGTTTGTAACAGCTTCTCATTGGTCCTTGTTCCTGGAAGGTCCTGTAGCTGTTGCTATAAAAGGGTAGCATGGCTGGGCCGCCATGCGCTAATATCAATCATTGTATGCTATGCGCCAGTGTGGTCATGTGTATGTGTGGATAGGGACCCGGCTGAAATAAGCCACTAGAATACCGACTTAATCGGTGAGGAGTTTGGTATGGTAGCTGGTCAGGGTCGGTGTCCTAGATGCCCTAGATTACTGGCATAACCGGTGAGGAGTTTTGATTGCCGTATTCAGGGTCTGGCGTTCAGACGCCATACATTGCGGGTGACTCCCGCGAGGACATTAGCACATGATCACGCTTTATGAACGCGTAGCACTTAACTGTGTACCTGAGAGCCTGACAGGACACAGTACTTTTTCTCAGCGGCCCTGTGACGTAACAGGGTTCGCTTTCAACGCTAGACAGCGCCCTAGCGTGTTTTCTTTGCCACTCAGTTGTGTCTAGTGAGTGCGCACACATCGCCATATAGCGCTGCGGCTCTCCTTCTAGCGGCTCTGTGGAGTAACAGAGTTCGCACTTATTGCCACAGCGCATTACGGCGTTTATGTTGGCGACTCTGCGGGATAACAGAGTTTGCTTCTCGCGCCATTTCTACTAGCAGCAGGCTCCGCTTGCACGGTGGACCCCGGGCTGCGAACGCACCTCTCTACTTTATATATTTGGTGCGATCCGCAGACCCTTAACATAATATTAGCGCCAGGGTCTGGCTAGTAAAATGGCGGATGAACACCGTCTATCGCAGTACATCCAGCAGCTGGAGGGTAGGTGTGCGGCTCTTGAGCGCACAACCTCAGCTGTGGATGTTACCGCAGTCGCTGTTCAGGCTGCTAGCGTGGCTGCAGCCAGTTTGTCTTCTGCCACCTCTGCCCCTACATTATCCCACCTCCCGCTTCCTGACAAGTTTGCCGGTGATAGCAACCAATGTCGGGGATTCGTGAGTCAGTGCTCTATACAGCTCGAGCTTCTGGCTGCACGTTTTCCCACGGATCGGGCACAAGTGGGTTTTGTACTTTCTCTACTCTCGGGCAGAGCGTTGGAGTGGGCAACGCCGCTGTGGGAGCGCGACGATCGTGTGGTGCGGAGTGCTCCTCGTTTCTTGGAGGCTCTTAAAAAGGTCTTTTTAGGACCTCAGGTCACCCACGATACGGCGCTACAACTGCTGGCACTGGCACAGGGTTCGTCTTTGGTCAGTCTGTTTTCCGTCCAGTTTCGGACTCTAGCTTCTGAGCTAGATTGGTCTGATAAAGTTCTTATTCCAATCTACTGGCGAGGACTGGCTGACCATGTTAAAGACGCTTTGGCTACCAGGGAGATTCCCGCCAGATTGGAGAAGCTTAGCTCCATATCTACCCGCATTGACCTCCGTTTTCACGAGCGGAGGTTGGAGCGGGCCCAGTGTAGGCAGAGGTTTCGGTTGGCTCCCACCTTTGCCAAACCTCTCGAATTTCCCGATCTGGCGTCCGAACCCCAAAAGGCCACAGAAGTTCCTCATGCAGGACCTAAGTCTCAGTCCGTCCGAGTATCCGTGGTCTGTAGCCGTTGTCAGCAGACAGGACACTATGCCAACAAATGTCCACAGCGATCGGGGAAGCGATCGCGTCTAGTGGCCCTGGGAGGAGGTTCACTAGAGACAGCGGCATTTTCCTCCAAGATGACACTTAAAGGGACAATCACTGTTGGTACTTCCATTCTCACCGCCGACCTTTGCGTGGACTCAGGAGCAGAGGGGAATTTCATGTCCTCTAGCTTTGCTCGCTGTCATGCAATACCTCTGGTGGCGCTTGACAAATCAGTGACTGTCCGGGTAGTGAATGGGTCGACATTGCCCTCACAAATTACACACCAGACTGTTCCACTTGCATTGTCTGTATCTCCTTCCCATCAGGAACTTATTTCCCTACTCGTCCTTCCCGAGGGAATAGACGAGATCCTACTAGGTATACCTTGGCTCCGTTTCCACTCCCCACATATAGAGTGGACTTCGGGTAGGATACTGGGTTGGAGTGATGCATGTAGAGGCAGATGTGTCAGGAGTTGCGTTCAGGTTACCACTACGGAGTTACCCGCAGATCTTACTCCACTTCCCAAGCACTACTGGTCATATGCAGACGTGTTCTCCAAGAAGGCTGCGGAGACTCTTCCGCCTGATCGCCCCTATGACTGTCCTATCGACCTCTTGCCTGGCGCAGAACCTCCTCGGGGAAGGGTCTATCCCCTCTCTCTTCCTGAGACAGAGGCCATGTTGCAATATATTCAGGAGAACCTGGCAAGAGGGTTTATTAGGAAGTTGGTGTCACCGGCAGGGGCGGGATTTTTCTTCGTGCAGAAGAAAAACGGAGAATTGCGTCCGTGTATTGATTACAGGGGTCTTAACGCCATCACCGTTAAAAACAAGTACCCGTTGCCCCTGATTTCTGAGCTTTTTGATAGGCTTTGGGGAGCAAGAGTATTCACTAAACTAGATCTGCGCGGTGCTTATAACCTGATTCGCATCCGTGAGGGGGATGAATGGAAGACGGCTTTTAATACCAGGGATGGGCATTACGAATATCTGGTGATGCCCTTTGGGCTCTGTAATGCTCCAGCCGTTTTCCAAGACTTTGTCAATGACATCTTCCGGGATATGCTCTCCACCTCGGTCGTAGGCTATCTGGATGATATACTCATCTTCTCTCCAGATATTGACTCCCACCGGAGAGATGTCTGCAGAGTCTTCGACCTCTTACGGGCTAATTCCCTCTATGCTAAGTTAGAGAAATGTATGTTTGAGCTGGAGTCTTTACCTTTCCTTGGTTATATCATCTCAACCCAGGGATTGGCTATGGATCCGGCCAAACTACAGGTTGTGATGGACTGGCAGGAACCTCACTCTCTAAAAGCGGTGCAGCGCTTTATGGGGTTCATTAATTACTATCGCCAGTTCATTCCGCATTTTCTACCTTGGTAGCCCTCACCAAGAAGGGAGCAAATTCCAAATTGTGGTCGGAAGAGGTCTCCACGGCTTTCTCTTCTATTAAGTCTCATTTTGCTAGCGCTCCCATCCTATATCGCCCCGATGTTGATAAGCCATTTTTATTGGAGGTGGATGCCTCATCCGTTGGTGCTGGAGCAGTCCTCTTCCAAAAGGATGCTCAAGGTCGGAAGCATCCTTCTTCTTCTCTAAGACCTCTTCAGCGGAGAGGAATTATTCCATCGGGGATAGGGAGTTGCTCTAATTCCTCTTCAGCGGAGAGGAATTATTCCATCGGGGATAGGGAGTTGCTAGCCATGAAGTTGGCCTTCTCTGAGTGGAGACATCTGTTGGAGGGGGCCCGTTTTCCCTTCCAAGTCTTCACCGACCACAAAAATTTGGTGTATCTGCAGACAGCTCAGCGGCTTAACTCTCGCCAGGCCAGATGGTCCTTGTTCTTCTCTCGGTTTAATTTCACACTCCATTTCCTCTCTGGAGAGAAGAACATTCGTGCCGACGCTCTCTCTCGCTCTGTGGTGTCCTCTGAAGAGGAGGTAGAGGAGCCTCGGCTTATTGTTCCCACAGAGAGCCTGAGAACAGTGGCTCCGGTTTCACTAGAGTCTGTGCCCCCGGGCAAGACTTTTGTGCCTACCAATTTGCGACCGGAGGTACTCTCTTGGGCACATTCGTCCAGGGTTGGTGGACATTTTGGGGCAAAGAGGACATCTGAATTGCTGGCGAGGACATATTGGTGGCCGCATATGGTCCGTGATGTTGGGGACTATGTTCGGGCGTGTGTCTCCTGCGCCAAAAATAAGTCTCCAAGACAACGGCCAGCTGGTTTACTTTATCCTTTGCCGGTGGCAGACAGGCCCTGGGAGATGGTTGGAATGGACTTTGTGGTGGGCTTGCCCAAGTCTCGGGGTTGCACCATCATTTGGGTAATCACCGACCATTTCTCTAAAATGGTGCATCTGGTGCCACTACCACGGTTACCTTCTGCACGGGCTCTGGCAGCGTTGTTCGTTAGGCACATCTTCCGTCTACACGGCATGCCGGACAAAATTGTCAGTGACCGAGGTCCCCAGTTTGCGTCTCGGTTCTGGAGAGAGCTTTGTCGTCTACTCAGTATTGAGTTAAATCTCTCTTCAGCGTATCATCCTGAGACTAATGGGTTGGTAGAGAGGGCCAACCAGACCTTGGTCACCTATCTACGACATTTTGTCTCTGCCAGGCAGGATGACTGGGCATCCTTGCTACCATGGGCTGAGTTTGCATTAAACAATGCTGTGGCTGACTCCACCGGACAGACTCCTTTCCTTCTGAACTACGGTCAGCATCCGCGGGTTCCGGTGCCCATGCCCGTGTCTTCCGCCGACTCCAGGGTGGCAGACTGAACTGTGGAGGCACGGGACATTTGGGACCGTACCCAGGATGCCATTCAGGCGTCCAAGGAGAGGATGAGGTCCTCTGCCGACGCACATCGGCGCCCCGCTCCAACATTTGCTCCTGGGGACTTGGTGTGGCTCTCCGCCCGTAACATCAGGCTGCGAGTTGAGTCCACTAAGTTGGCACCCCGCTACCTGGGTCCTTTCAAGGTCCTCGAGCAGGTTAACCCTGTGGTATACCGTTTGTGTTGTGAATGGGTTTCAGATGAGTTCTGAGCAGAGGCTCCCTCTGGTGGTTACAAGCGGTGCTAGTGAAGATTGTGAGGACTGGGAATCAGGTGTTACTGACTGGTCTTATATAAGGGAGTCATTTTCCCATCAGGGTTGCCGGTGATCAATTGTTCTGGTCTGAATCCTTCATTCCAGTTTCCCTTGTAGCCTGCTGTGTCGTGTCTGCATCTCCTGCTTACAGATAAGACTTTTGCTTCTTTTGTGTTTGTGCTATATTTTTGCATTTTGTACTGCACTTCTTTGGGGGCCTTCAGGGTCCCCTCCGGGGGCTTCTGCCCTCTCAGTTTAGTTCAGCCACTGAGTTTTGTTCTTTTGCTTTTTCCAGTTTTTTCAGTGGCTGCTGTTTTGATTTTGTTACACCAGAGAACTAATTTAGGTGGTAGAGGTCGTGTGATCTCAGGTGATTTTGAAATTAGTAGAGTTGGTGCTTTTCAGGGTTTTCTGGGATTGCAGTAAGTACCCTTCCTATCCTTTTCTATTTAGATAGTTTGGGCCCCAGCGTTTGCTCATACTATTTTCTTTCTGTGTCAGTATTTCCTCTTGTCTAACCGCCATTACATGTTTGGGGGCTTTCTATTATCTTTGGGGTTCTGCTCCGGGGCAGATACCTTTCCTGTTTCTGTCTTTAGGTGTAGTTAGTTTCTCAGGCTGTGACGAGGCGTCTAGGACCAACGTAGGAACGCTCCACGGCTGCCTCTAGTTGTGGTGGTTAGTCAGGGTACTGCAATCTCATAGATTCCAACTGCTCTGGTGTATTGCCTTTTTGCCTGCTCTCCTCAGCTACCGAAACATAACAGTATCACCGGCCTAAAAAATTGAAAATTGTATGGTACTCAAGAAGGGAAAAATATTGTGAAAGAAAAAAGGTTGTCAGAGTTGTCAGATATTTTTCTGTTTGTTGCATTTTTTTTTTTTTTTCCCTCTGTATCTCTGGGTGCTGGGGAGGATCTTTTCTCCCAATGGAGTTTGCACGGTTGTCTGGCCGTGTGGATCAGCTTGCCACTGAGGTTCAGAGTATTGCTGCATATCTTGCTAGGTTGCCTGTTGTGGAACCTAGGATTCCCATGCCAGATTTGTTTTTGGGGGATCGAGCTAAGTTTCAGAATTTCAAAAATAATTGTAAATTGTTTTTTGCCTTAAAATCTAAGTCCTCAGGAAACGCAGCGCAGCAGGTTCAAATTATCATCTCTCTCCTGCGCGGCGATCCTCAGGATTGGGCTTTTTCCCTGATACCTGGGGATCCTGTTTTGAGTGATGTTGATGCGTTTTTTCAGGCTTTGGGGTTATTGTACGATGAGCCTAATGTCACTGATCAAGCTGAAAAAAACCTTGTTGGCATTAAATCAGGGGCTTGATGACGCTGAGTTATACTGTCAGAGATTCCGTAGGTGGGCAGTCCTGACCAAATGGAATGACGACGCTTTGGCGGCCCTTTTCTGGAAGGGTCTGTCAGATAATGTAAAGGATGTTATGGTGGGATTCCCTGTCCCCTCTGGTCTCAATGATTCTATGTCATTAGCGATTCAAATTGACAGACGTTTGCGTGAGCGGAGAAGTATGCGTGGAATGGTGTTGCCTTGTGAACCAGCTTCTGAACCCATGCAGTGTGATAGAGTGGTGTCTGGGGCACAGCGTCATGAGTTTCGAAAGCGCAATGGGTTATGTTTCTACTGTGGCGATGCCTCTCATGCTATTTCAGTCTGCCCTAAGCGGGGAAGACGTTTTGCACGCTCAGTTGTCTTGGGTAGTGTTCAGACTAAGTTTTTATTAACTGTCACTCTGATATGCTCTCTGTCCTCATTTTCTGCTCAGGCTTTCGTTGATTCTGGAGCAGCTATTAACCTGATGGATTATGATTTTGCTAAACGTTGTGGGTTTCCCTTGATACCCCTACAGAAGTCTATTCCCCTACTGGGGATCGATTCTACCCCTTTGGCTGAGAATAAACCCCAATTTTCTACTCAGGTGATAATGAGGGTTGAACCTGATCACCAGGAGTGCTGCAAATTTTTGGTTCTATATAATCTGCATGACATTATCGTGCTGGGTTTCCCTTGGTTACAGTCTCATAATCCTGTTTTGGATTGGAAATCTGTGTCTGTAACCAGTTGGGGCTGCCAATGTGTTAATACCAACACTCCTGTTTTTTCTGCCTCCCCCCAGGCTCAGGATGTTCCTGACTTTTTGTTTGATTTTTCTGATGTGTTTAGCGAAAGTAAATCTGCATCCTTGCCTCCCCATAGGAGCTATGACTGCGCTATTGAATTAGTGCCGGGTAGTAAATTCCCTAAAGGTCGCCTTTTTAACTTGTCTGTACCTGAACATGACGCTATGCGGTCTTATATCAAGGAATCATTGGAGAAGGGTCATATCAGACCATCCTCTTCACCCTTAGGTGCCGGTTTTTTCTTTGTGGCCAAAAAAGATGGTTCATTAAGGCCGTGTATTGATTATCGTCTCTTGAACAATATTACTGTGAAATATCAATACCCGTTACCCTTGATTTCTGACCTGTTTTCCAGGGTGAAAAACGCTACTTGGTTTACCAAGCTTGACCTCAGGGGGCGTATAACCTTATTCGCATTAAGCACGGGGATGAATGGAAGACGGCATTCAATACCCCTGAAGGGCATTTTGAGTACCTAGTGATGCCCTTTGGGCTCACTAATGCTCCTTCCGTCTTCCAGTCCTTCATGAATGACATTTTCAGGGATTTTGTGGATAAATTTCTGATTGTTTATTTGGATGATATCTTGATTTTTTCTAATGACTGGGACTCTCATGTGAAACATGTTCGAACTGTATTCCAGATTTGAGAGAGAATGCTCTGTATGTGAAGGGATCAAAGTGTCTTTTTGGCGTACAGAGGATCTCATTTCTGGGATTCATTTTGTCCCCATCTGTTATTGAAATGGACCCGGTCAAGGTTCAGGCCATCTGTGATTGGGTCCAACCTACTTCATTAAAGGCTCTTCAGAGATTTTTGGGTTTTGCCAATTTTTATCGTAAATTTATTGGTAATTTCTCGGTTATTGTTAAACCATTAACTGATTTGACCAGAAAGGGTTCTGATGTGGTGAATTGGCCTCCTGAGGCAGTCTCTGCATTTCAGGAACTTAAGCAGAGATTCACTTCTGCTCCTGTTCTACGGCAGCCTGATGTTTCTCTGCCATTTCAGGTGGAGGTTGATGCCTCTGAAATTGGGGCAGGTGCCGTTTTGTCCCAAAAAGATCCAGAGACCTCTAAAAGTAACCCTTGTGCCTTTTTCTCTCGAAAATTTTCTCCTACTGAACGTAATTATGACGTGGGTAATCGGGAGTTGTTGGCCATGAAGTGGGCTTTTGAAGAGTGGAGACATTGGCTGGAGGGAGCCAAACATCAGGTGGTGGTCCTTACGGACCATAAGAATCTGGTCTATCTGGAATCTGCCAAGCGACTCAATCCTAGACAGGCCAGGTGGGCCTTGTTTTTCACACGTTTTAATTTTGTGGTTTCCTTTCTTCCTGGCACTAAGAATGTTAAGGCGGATGCCCTCTCGAGGAGTTTCCTTGCGGACTCTCCTGAGTTATCTGATCCTTCTGTTATTTTGAAAGAGGGTGTAGTTCTTTCCGCCATCTCGCCCAATTTGAGACTTGCTCTGGAGGGGTGTCAGGAGGATAGGCCCGAGCGCTGCCCTGTTGGAAAATTGTTTGTCCCGGACCAATGGAAAAAGAGTGTGATGTCTGAGATTCATTGTTCCGCATTGGCTGGGCATCCCGGAATTTTTGGTACCAGAGACTTGGTTAGTCGGTCCTTTTGGTGGCCTACCTTGTCTCGTGATGTCAGGGAATTTGTGCAGTCCTGCGGGACTTGCTCTCGCTCCAAGCCTTGCTCTCGCTCTAGTGGTTTGTTGATGCCATTGCCTGTGCCCAAGAGACCATGGACCCATATCTCTATGGATTTCATTTCCGATCTTCCTGTTTCTCAGAGAATGACCACCATCTGGGTAATTTGTGATAGGTTTTCCAAAATGATATATCTTGTGCCATTACCTAAGTTGCCTTCCTCCTCTGAATTGGTGCCGTTGTTCCTTCAGCACGTGGTTCGTTTACACGGCATTCCTGAGAACATTGTGTCTGACAGAGGAGTCCAGTTTGTTTCCAGATTTTGGAGGACTTTTTGTTCTAAACTGGGTGTTCAATTGTCTTTCTCCTCGGCATTTCATCCTCAGACCAATGGTCAAACTGAGAGAACAAACCAGACATTGGAGACTTATCTAAGATGCTTTGTGTCTGCTGATCAGGATGACTGGGTCTCTTTTTTGCCTTTGGCTGAGTTTGCTCTTAATAATAGGGCTAGCTCTGCCACTTTGATGTCTCCGTTTTTCTGTAATTCTGGGTTTCACCCTCGATTTTCTTCAGGACAGACGGAGGCTTCTGTCTGTCCAGGTGTTGACTCTGTTGTGGAGCGTATGAAACAGATTTGGGACCAGGTAATAGAGAGGTTGTCCCTCTCTCAGGAGAAGGCCCAGCGGTTTGCTAACCGGCATAGGACTGATGGTCCTCGGTTTAAAGTGGGGGACTTGGTCTGGTTGTCCTCAAAGAATATTCCTATGAGAGTAGCATCTCCTAAATTTAAGCCTAGGTTCATTGGACCTTATAAGATCATGGAGATTATTAATCCTGTTTCTTTTCGTTTGCTTCTTCCAGGGACATTTAAGATCCATAACGTGTTCTACAAGTCCTTGTTGAAGAGGTTTGTTGAGCCAGTGGTTCCTGCTGCTGTGCCTCCTGACCCTGTTTTGGTTGAGGTCAATCTGGAGTATGTGGTTGAGAAAATATTGGATTCTCGTTTTTCTAGACGGAAACTCCAGTATTTGGTTAAATGGAGAGGTTATGGTCAGGAAGACAATTCTTGGGTGTTTGCTTCGGACATCCATGCTAGGAGACTTATCCGTGCGTATCATAGAACTCATCCTGACCGACCTGGTTGCTCAAATGAGGGTTCGGTGACCCCTCCTCAAGGGGGGGTACTGTTGTGAATGGGTTTGAGATGAGTTCTGAGCAGAGGCTCCCTCTGGTGGTTACAAGCGGTGCTAGTGAAGATTGTGAGGACTGGGAATCAGGTGTTACTGACTGGTCTTATATAAGGGAGTCATTTTCCCATCAGGGTTGCCGGTGATCAATTGTTCTGGTCTGAATCCTTCATTCCAGTTTCCCTTGTAGCCTGCTGTGTCGTGTCTGCATCTCCTGCTTACAGATAAGACTTTTGCTTCTTTTGTGTTTGTGCTATATTTTTGCATTTTGTACTGCACTTCTTTGGGGGCCTTCAGGGTCCCCTCCGGGGGCTTCTGCCCTCTCAGTTTAGTTCAGCCACTGAGTTTTGTTCTTTTGCTTTTTCCAGTTTTTTCAGTGGCTGTTGTTTTGATTTTGTTACACCAGAGAACTAATTTAGGTGGTAGAGGTCGTGTGATCTCAGGTGATTTTGAAATTAGTAGAGTTGGTGCTTTTCAGGGTTTTCTGGGATTGCAGTAAGTACCCTTCCTATCCTTTTCTATTTAGATAGTTTGGGCCCCAGCATTTGTTCATACTATTTTCTTTCTGTGTCAGTATTTCCTCTTGTCTAACCGCCATTACATGTTTGGGGGCTTTCTATTATCTTTGGGGTTCTGCTCCGGGGCAGATAGCTTTCCTGTTTCTGTCTTTAGGTGTAGTTAGTTTCTCAGGCTGTGACGAGGCGTCTAGGACCAACGTAGGAACGCTCCACGGCTGCCTCTAGTTGTGGTGGTTAGTCAGGGTACTGCAATCTCATAGATTCCAACTGCTCTGGTGTATTGCCTTTTTGCCTGCTCTCCTCAGCTACCGAAACATAACACGTTTGGCTCTTCCACCACGCCTGGGTGTCTCTGACACCTTTCATGTATCCCTCCTGAAACCCGTGCTCATGTCCCGGTTTTCTGAGTCATCTGCCGGGACATCGGGTTCATCTACGGATGACCATGAGGTGAACGCCATCGTAAGGTGGTACTGGGCAAAAAGTTTTATTTGGTGGACTGGAGGGGCTATGGGCCTGAGGATAGGTCTTGGGAGCCTGCCGAGCATATTCACGCTCCGCAGCTCATCGCTGTCTTTGAGCGCAGCGAGGCCCAAAGAAGGGGGGCCCTAGGAGGGGGGGTAATGTTAGGGTTCGATTTCCCGCTGCTGCACAAGGGGAGTCTCAAACCCGTCCCGCTGCGGTCTCCCATTCATCTCCGGCCGCAGTGGAGCCTGCTCAGCAGAGACGTCGGTCCAGGCGTCTTGACCACTCCTCTACTGTGCAGTGACTTGCTGCTGCTTTTCCAGGATCTGCTATTATAGCCAGTGCTGGAGCAGTCGTCTTTGAGACAAAGTCCTGCTTTTTCCCATCTGAGCATGCCCAGAGTGCAGGGTGGATTGATTTAAATCATGCCGATTTAAATCAACGATTTAAATCAAATGATTTTTTTCTATGTAAATCAGATTGATTTAAATCATGATTTTAATCATGATTTAAATCACTGATTTAAATCAAAAGATTTTTTTAATATAAATCACGATTAAAATCTAAAACTTTCAATCATTGTTCAATTAACTCCACACTTCTAGCTTGGTTTCACTTTCTGTAGCTTGGTTTCAGTTTCTTTTTCCATTCAGTTGACATGCCCAAACTTGTTGGATAGTCAGTCAGCAGTACTTGGCTGTAGTAACAATCAAACTTCAGAAGTGATCTGCGTGAGCCATGGCAGGTCGTAAGAGAGACCCTATTTGGGTTCATTTTGTTGAGATGCCAGCAGAGCTTGGAAAGAAAGGTGGGAGAGCAAAGTGCAAATACTGTCAAAAGGATATCCAAGGACTTGTTTGCCATTTGAAATCACATTATGAAAACTGCAACCAGAAGGGAAATGAAGATGTTGATAGTGATACAACTAATGTCAATGAACCCCCACAGCTTCTTATGCACCAGGACCCTAGCACTAGTGGTAAGTCTGGCAATTACAACCTATTTTAACAGACGTTTTACTGGGATGGTTAAAGTCTATGAAAAGAAAAATTTCTAGCACTAGTTCTGGAGTATAGAATTTAAATTTATGTTAAGGCAATATTTCACAGAAGATTAACGTTAAGTAAAAATAAAAGAGTGTGTATACGCCTATTTTTTTTTTTTATTGTAGGCTACAATTCACTTTTGAAGTCTGCCAAATTGACCATTTTTTTAAAAAAACATTTTTTAGGCTAAGTTCACACGTTGCGGAATTGCCGCGGAAATTTCCGCGGCAATCCCGCACTTCTCCCGCGGGAAATACACACGTTTTTTGTATGCGTATTCCCGCCAGAATAATAGCGTTTTGCAAGCGTTATTAGCTTGCAGAATGCTAGCGTTTTCCTAGCGATCTGTAGCATCGCTTGGAAAACTGATTGACAGGTTGGTCACACGAGTCAAACATAGTGTTTGACACGTGTGACCAACTTTTTACTATTGATGCCGCCTATGTCGCATCAATAGTAAAAAGATCTAATGTAAAAAAATAAAAAAAATAATAAATAATGATATTCTCACCTTCCGGCGGCCCCCGCAGCTTTCCCGCCTTCAGCGACGCTCCCGGCAACTCGCGGTCCCAAGGATGCATTGCGACAAATCACACCGATGACGTAGCATCTCGCGAGACCGCTACGCCATCTGGGTGATTCTCGCAAAGGACTCTTGGGACCGGGAGTTGCCGGGAGCGTCGATGAAGGCGGGAAGGCTGCGGGGGCCGCCGGAAGGTGAGAATGTCATTATTTATTATTTTAATTATTGTTTTACCAGGGATATGGTACCCAGGGCCTGGAGGAGAGTCTCCTCTCCTCCAGACCCTGGGTACCACTGCACATGAACCGCTTACATTCCGCAAAATTAATGAACATGTTGCTATTTTTTCCGCGAAGCGTTTTTTTCGCGGAAAAAAACGCAACATGTGGCCAAAACATGCGGAATCAATTAACATGTATAGGATGCTTAATGCTTGCTCTTTTTTCACGTTTTTACCACGGAAAATCGTGGAAAAAACGCGAAAAAACCGCAAATATTCCTGAACGTGTGCACTTAGCCTAAAACTTTTGTGACATAATTTTTTTCAGTTGCTCTGATATTACTAGTATTACAGCAACTTCACCGGAAACTTGAGTAGCATAACTTTTGAGACAGCCCTTATAGGACGAGGACCATTACATTGTTCAAAAAGTTTGTTTCAAAATATTTTCGATATATTTCTTCAAATACGCAGTCGAATTATATTTTTAATTACTGTGCTTTCAGGGTCAAATATGGCTTGTGCTGCACGTGACAATCAATATCTGGGTACAACTTCAACAAAGCAGCCCAACAAAAATCTTTGCGTGCAAAGTGTAGAAAAATTCCTCTTAAAGACTACGACGAGCCAGAAAGAACATTTTGATGAATTAATTGCTAAATTCATATTTGCAACCAATTCTTCTTTCCAACTAGTTGAACACCCATTGTTTGTACAAATGATCGAAGGAATAAGACCAGGCTACAAACCACCAAGTAGATTTGATATCTCAGGAAAACATCTTCAGGCTGTATACGACAAAGAAAGAGCGGCTTGTACAAAATATTTGAAAGACAAAGTTGTTAACATGAGCTTGGATGGTTGGAGCAACATCCACAACGACCCCATAATTTGCACTTGTGTCACAACAGAAGATGGTGAAACTTACCTTACAGACACAATCGACACATCTGGAAATTCACATACTGCTGAATATTTACTTGAAATTGCTAAGAACTCAATTCACCAATGCCAAGAACAGTTTGGATGTAAAGTAAGGAGCTTAGTTACTGATAACGCAAGCAATGTGGCAAAAATGCGAGCGGAACTGGCACATGAGGATGACACAAATGTCATTACATACGGTTGTTCTGCCCATTTGTTGCATCTTTTGGCAAAAGACCTGCATATTTCGGGTGTCAAGGAACATGTTGTAGAAATTGTTAAATATTTCCGCAATAATCATTTTGCTCATGCAACCTACAAGGAAATGGGAGGACTGAAGTTGGTTCTACCACAAGATGTTAGATGGAATACCTTGGCTGAATGCTTGGAACTGTTTATTAACAACTGGTCAAAATTAGTGTCCATTTGCGAAACACATCGGGATAAAATTGATGCTAATATACGAAGCAAAGTATTAAATCTTGGTGTGAAGAGAAATGCCGAGGACCTTTTGGAAAGGTTAAAGCCAATATCTATTGCGTTGGATAAAATGCAGAAAGATACTGCAACCATAGCTGATGCCACAGAAGTTTGGAAAGATTTAGAAGGTTCGCTAGATCGCTTGAACCTCTCAAACAATGTAAAGGTTGCAATACACCACCGCAAGGACCAAGCATTAAAAGAAGAACACTATTTAGCCAATATCTTGCATCCCATCTACAGAGGGAAAAAACTATCTGAGGCGGAAATCAACTCTGCAATGGAGTGGCTCGCCAATACTAACCATGACATTGTGGCAACTGTGCTGAAATTGAAGTGTGAATCTGCACCATTTCAAAAATACATGTTTGCAGATAACGTCGTTAATGAACTAAAACCACTGGACTGGTGGAAGTCGCAATCACTTGTTCTTCCAGCGAAGATAATAAATGTAGCTACTCAGCTACTGACTTCATCGGCAGGAGTAGAGAGATTGTTTTCTTCATTTGGTTTTGTGCACACAACAGTCCGAAACCGCTTAGGAACTGCTAAAGCAGGACAACTAGTTTTCCTATTAAAAGTCCTAAATAAACAGTAGGCTTAAAGGACTGATGTATTCACTGAAGATGTTTGCTTACTTCAAACATTAGAGATAGGCTATTGTTAAAAAGTACTTAAGGTACTGCCACACTAAACAATCCCGCTAGCGATCACGATAATGACGCATACTAATGCGATCGCTAGCGGGATTGTTTCTATATCGCTAAGTGCGGCCACATTTAGCGATATAGTTAACGACGCTATCGCCGTTAGCGATCTTCTTAACGACTTTAGCGGTATAAAAGTACCGCTAAATCGCTAAGAAAAGGTGCCACACTAGCGATTATACTTACCCAGCGGGTCCGGAACGATTCCAGCGACGAGCGAGATCACAGCAGGAAGCTCGTCGCTGGCAGATGCCGCACAGAACAACATCGCTAACGGGATCGCTAAATAGTGACGTTTTTTAGCGATCCCGTTAGCGATATTGTTCAGTGTGGCATACCCTTTACTCTCTGTAGTTCAATTCTGATTGTTTAATAGTGCAAATAAAAATTATTAGGTTTCATAATCATCAACTGTTTTAATATTTTTATTTGTGTAAAATAATTTGATTTGCAAAAAGACAAAGTTTTGCTTGTGTACAACTTGATTAAAAAAATCCGATTTAAATAAAAAAAATCCGATTTAAATCAAAAAATCCGATTTTTTTGATTTTTTTTAAAAAAATCATGATTTTTATCCACCCTGCCAGAGTGAGATCTCTCATTGGAGATCAGGGGTCACATGTTCAGGTGCTGCAGCGGCTCCTATTGGTCTGCCAGGAAGGTCATGTAGCTACGTTTGTTTGTAACAGCTTCTCATTGGTCCTTGTTCCTGGAAGGTCCTGTAGCTGTTGCTATAAAAGGGTAGCATGGCTGGGCCGCCATGCGCTAATATCAATCATTGTATGCTATGCGCCAGTGTGGTCATGTGTATGTGTGGATAGGGACCCGGCTGAAATAAGCCACTAGAATACCGACTTAATCGGTGAGGAGTTTGGTATGGTAGCTGGTCAGGGTCGGTGTCCTAGATGCTCTAGATTACCGGCATAACTGGTGAGGAGTTTTGATTGCCGTATTCAGGGTCTGGCGTTCAGACGCCATAGATTGCGGGTGACTCCCGCGAGGACATTAGCACATGATCACGCTTTATGAATGCTTAGCACTTAACTGTGTACCTGAGAGCCTGACAGGACACAGTACTTTTTCTCAGCGGCCCTGTGACGTAACAGGGTTCGCTTTCAACGCTAGACAGCGCCCTAGCGTGTTTTCTTTGCCACTCAGTTGTGTCTAGTGAGTGCGCACACATCGCCATATAGCGCTGCGGCTCTCCTTCTAGCGGCTCTGTGGATTAACAGAGTTCACACTTATTGCCACAGCGCATTACGGCGTTTATGTTGGCGACTCTGCGGGATAACAGAGTTTGCTTCTCGCGCCATTTCTACTAGCAGCAGGCTCCGCTTGCGCGGTGGACCCCGGACTGCGAACGCACCTCTCTACTTTTATATTTGATGCGTTCCGCAGACCCTTAACAATGTATGTTAGTCTTCAGGACATGCACACATGGTGTTAAAAAATCCAGCCTCCTCCAACCCCTTCAGCTGGCCATTCCATCTCCAAAATTGGGGCATTTCTCACACTAATATCTACCATTATGTAAGCTAATTAACATGATAGTGCCTGATGGAGCAGAAAATACAGCACTTGGGTAACTATAACGTCTACATAGATAAATCCATAAAGAAGATGAAGGCACCTGTGGAGAACTTGATCTTGCTGAGGACATGGCCACTTTTTAAGGGCTAGATACACACATAGGTGGTGTTGAGAAATTCCCAAATGTGTCTCTCTGAAGTCCAATAGTTGCAGATTGTGCCATCGTCCTTTTCATCTATTGATGAGACATTCTTTCATTGTCTGATCTAAGTACTTCAGCTTTAGGGAAGTTAAATTCATCTTTCTAAAACTTGATCTTGCGGAAGGAAGGATCATTCTTTTAGAGGTAAGGACAAAATGTTATTGTCCAGAACCTACTAAATATGTCACACCACTGTCCAACTTTTCTGTGTTGCGCCACTATTATTTTTTGCCATTGGTGGATCCATTTTTCATATATCTTATCAATGGACACCATTTATCTTCTTTCCACCAAAAGGTTCCATTCTGTGCCACATTGTATGTAGTTATTAGGCCACAACATAATTTCAAAGGAAGAAATTTGCCATCTCACAGATTGACAAGCACGTAAATATTCTGAACCATCAGGCTGCCTAACGATAATTAACAACATGTATGTTAGTCTTCAGGACATGCACACATGGTGTTAAAAAATCCAGCCTCCTCCAACCCCTTCAGCTGGCCATTCCATCTCCAAAATTGGGGCATTTCTCAACCAATATCTCCGTTATGTAAGCTAATTAACATGATAGTGCCTGATGGAGCAGAAAATACAACACTTGGGTAACTATAACTTCTACATAGATAAATCCATAAAGAAGATGAAGGCACCTGTGGAGAACTTGATCTTGCTGAGGACATGGCCACTTTTAAGGGCTAGATACACACATAGGTGGTGTTGAGAAATTCCCAAATGTGTCTCTCTGAAGTCCAATAGTTGCAGATTGTGCCATCGTCCTTTTCATCTATTGATGAGACATTTTTTTCATTGTCTGATCAAAGTACTTCAGCTTTAGGGAAGTTAAATTCATCTTTCTAAAACTTGATCTTGCGGAAGGAAGGATCATTCTTTAAGAGGTAAGGACAAAATGTTATTGTCCAGAACCTACTAAATATGTCACACCACAGTCCAACTTTTCTGTGTTGCGCCACATATTATTTTTGCATGGTCGACCATTTTCATAATCTTATCAATGGACACCATTTATCTTCTTTCACCAAAAGGTTCCATTCTGTCCACATTGTATGTAATTATTAGGCCACAGCATAAATTCAAAGAAGAAATTGCCATCTCACAGATTGACAAGCACGTAATATTCGAACCATCAGCGCCTAACGGTAATTTAACAACATGTATGTTAGTCTTCAGACATGCACACATGGTGTAAAAATCCAGCCTCCTCCAACCCTTCAGCTGGCCATCCATCTCCAAAATTGGGGCATTTCTCACACCAATTCTCCTTATGTAAGCTAATTACATGATAGTGCTATGGAGCAGAAAATACAACATTGGTAATATACGGCTATAGATAAATCCATAAAAGTGAAGGCACTGTGAGAATGATCTTGCTGAGGACATGCACTTTTTAAGGCTGTTCACACATAGTGGTGTTGAGAAATTCCAAATGTGTCTCTCTGAGTCCATAGTTGAATTTGCATCGTCCTTTTCTTTGATGGACATTTTTCATTGTCTGATAGTACTTCAGCTTAGGGAAGTTAAATCATCTTTCTAAAACTTGATCTTGCGGAAGGAAGATCATTCTTTAAGGGAAGACAAAATGTTATTGTCCAGAACCTACAATATGTCACACCACAGTCCACTTTTCTGTGTTCGCACTATATTTTGCCATTGGTCGATCCATTTTTCATAATCTTCAATGGACACCATTTATCTTCTTTCCACCAAGGTCATTCTGTCCACATTGTATGTATTATTAGCCACAGCATAATTCAAAGAAGAAATTTGCCATCTCACAGATTGACAAGCACGTAATATTCGAACACAGGCGCCTAAGGTAATTTAACAACTGTAGTTAGTCTTCAGGACATCCACATGGTGTTAAAATCAGCTCCTCCAACCCTTCAGCTGCCATTCATCTCCAAAATTGGGCATTTCTCACACCAATATCTCCCTTATGTAAGCTAATAATGATAGTGCCTATGGAGCAGAAAATACAAATTGGTATATAACGGCAATAGATAAATCATAAGAAGATGAAGGCACTGTGGAGAACTTGATCTTGCTGAGGACATGGCCACTTTAAGGCAGTTACACACATAGGTGTGTTGAGAAATTCCAAATGGTCTCTCTGAGTCCAAAGTTGCAATTGTGCTCGTCCTTTTCATCTATTGAGAGACATTCTTCATTGTCTGATAAAGTACTTCAGCTTTAGGGAAGTTAATCATCTTTCTAAAATTGATCTTGCGGAAGGAAGGATCATTCTTTAAGGGAAGACAAAATGTTATTGTCCAGAACCTACTAAATATGTCACCACAGTCATTTTCTGTGTTCGCCACATTATTTTTTGCCATTGTCGATCCATTTTTCTATATCTTATCAATGGACACCATTATCACAAGGTTCTCGTGCCACTGTATGTAATTATTAGGCACAGCAAATTTCAAAGATTTGCATCTCACAGATCAACTAATATTTGACCATCAGCGCTAACGTAATTTAACAGTTAGTCTTCAGATGCAACATGTTTAAACAGCTCTCCACCTTCATGGCCATCATTCCAATTGGGGCATTTTCACACAATATCTCCGTATGTAGCTATTACATAATGCGATGGAGAAAAACAACATTGGGTATATACGGCATGATAATCCATAAAGAAATGAAGCACTGTGGAGTGTCTGTGAGACATGGCATTTTGGTAGTACCAAAGGTGTGGAAAATCATGTCCTTGAGTCCATATGATTGCTCGTCCTTTTCATATTGATGATTTTCATGTGATCAGTACTTCGCTTAGGGAAGTAAATCTTCTAATTGATCTGCGGAAGGAAGATCTTCTTTAAGGTAGGACAAAATGTATGCCAACTACTAATATTCCACCGTCCATTTCTGTGTCCCATATTTTTGCTGTCGATCATTTTCATATATTTATCAATGGACATTTGTATGTATTATTAGGCCACAGCATAAATTTCAAAGGAAGAAATTTGCCATCTCACAGATTGACAAGCACGAAATATTCTGAACCATCAGGCCGCCTAACGGTAATTTAACAACATGTATGTTAGTCTTCAGGACATGCACACATGGTGTTAAAAAATCCAGCCTCCTCCAACCCCTTCAGCTGGCCATTCCATCTCCAAAATTGGGGCATTTCTCACACCAATATCTCCCGTTATGTAAGCTAATTAACATGATAGTGCCTGATGGAGCAGAAAATACAACACTTGGGTAACTATAACGGCTACATAGATAAATCCATAAAGAAGATGAAGGCACCTGTGGAGAACTTGATCTTGCTGAGGACATGGCCACTTTTTAAGGGCTAGTTACACACATAGGTGGTGTTGAGAAATTCCCAAATGATGTCTCTCTGAAGTCCAATAGTTGCGAATTGTGCCATCGTCCTTTTCATCTATTGATGAGACATTCTTTCATTGTCTGATCAAAGTACTTCAGCTTTAGGGAAGTTAAATTCATCTTTCTAAAATTTGATCTTGCGGAAGGAAGGATCATTCTTTAAGCGGTAAGGACAAAATGTTATTGTCCAGAACCTACTAAATATGTCACACCACAGTCCAATTTTCTGTGTTACGCCACTATTATTTTTTGCCATTGATCGATCCATTTTTCATATATCTTATCAATGGAGACCATTTATCTTCTTTCCACCAAAAGGTTCCATTCTGTGCCACATTGTATGTAATTATTAGGCCACAGCATAAATTTCAAAGGAAGAAATTTGCCATCTCACAGATTGACAAGCACGTAAATATTCTGAACCATCAGGCCGCCTAACAGTAATTTAACAACATGTATGTTAGTCTTCAGGACATGCACACATGGTGTTAAAAAATCCAGCCCTCCTCCAACCCCTTCAGCTGGACATTCCATCTCCAAAATTGGGGCATTTCTCACACCAATATCTCCAGTTATGTAAGCTAATTAACATGATAGTGCCTGATGGAGCAGAAAATACAACACTTGGGTAACTATAACGGCTACATAGATAAATCCATAAAGAAGATGAAGGCACCTGTGGAGAACTTGATCTTGCTGAGGACATGGCCACTTTTTAAGGGCTAGATACACACATAGGTGGTGTTGAGAAATTCCCAAATGTGTCTCTCTGATGTCCAATAGTTGCAGATTGTGCCATCGTCCTTTTCATCTATTGATGAGACATTCTTTCATTGTCTGATCAAAGTACTTCAGCTTTAGGGAAGTTAAATTCATCTTTATAAAACTTGATCTTGCGGAAGGAAGGATCATTCTTTAAGCGGTAAGGACAAAATGTTATTGTCCAGAACCTACTAAATATGTCAACACTGTCACGGGTGTGTCACGGCGGAGATCGTCGCGATTGCACACCCTGACTTGCACAGCTGAGTTTCTGGTGCTGGGTGTTTTTCGGCACTGAGAGAGTTAATTCTTTCTCTCTCGGTGCTGGACTGACCAGCCTCGCCCAGCTGCGATTGATGTTTTGTTAATTAGCTTCCTTCATATACCTGCTGGTCTGCTGGGGAAGTTGCCGGTGAAAGCATTCATTCAGACCAGCAGAGCGGATCGTTTCTGAGAAGACTTAAGCTAAGAGTGCCTGTTGTGGTTTTTCCTCTCCTCGCTTATTGTTTATCTCCTTAACCTTTTGTGTTCCTCTGTAGTGGAAGTGTTGTATGCAAGGCTGTGTTTTTTCTTTACCCCTTTTCTGTCTCGTTGTCTTAGACTGTGTGTAAGCTGTGACCTGCCCATTCCCTTTGGTGGTAATCAGGGTCCTTCTCAGGACTAGATTACAGTGGTCAGGGATCTACAGGAGACAGGGTTACGCTGGCGGCCTGAACCTCTGTACCATTAACAGTACCTCCCGGTAGAGGGACTAGTCAGGACCCCAGTTCAGGGTCAGCATAGACCCCGGTCCACCTCTATCCAGAGACAGCGTGACACGTACACAGTTTTGACCCACAATACATAGGATATTATGTCAGGTAAGACATTGCTGGCAGATACTATGTATACATGTAGATTTTCTCTATTATATGATATTTAGAATGATGTCACATTAGATATAAGTTGCTATCATTGAATATATCTGTTATACGTCGTGACATTTTCACCGGCCACTCTAAAGATTCTCCCCAGCCACCATGGATCCAGTAGCCCATTTAGCTCAGCAGTTGCAGAGTTTGTCCATGGAGCTGACGGATGTTAAATCCAAGGTTTTGTACCCCCGGGAGCAAACCAGATCTGAACCTAAAGTAGCTCTCCCGGACAGGTTCACTGGTGGGCGGGACAAGTTTTTTACTTTCCGGGAAGCATGTAAATTGTATTTTCGGCTGCAGCCGAAGTCGTCGGGGAGTGAGGATCAGAGGGTGGGAATTGTCATCTCGCTCTTACAAGGGGACCCTCAATCCTGGGCGTTCTCTCTCCCCCCGGGCTCCCCGGCTCTCCAGTCAGTGGACCGATTTTTTACAGCCCTGGGTCTGGTATATGATGACCCGGATCGGGTCTCCCTTGCTGAAATGAAGTTACGTAGGATACAGCAGGGAGATCGTCCGGGGAGGAATTTTCTTCAGAGTTCCGTAGGTGGGCCACGGATACTCAGTGGAATGACCCGGCTCTTAAGAGCCAGTTTTGTCAAGGTTTATCTGACAAATTAAAAGATGTGTTGGCTCAGTATGATTCTCCCCCGTCACTGGAGGCCACTATGGCTCTTGCTATTCGCATTGATAGACGGCTTCGGGAGAGGTGTGGGGTAACTCCGCCCCCTGTGATGACTCCACCTCCTTCTAAAGTCCCTAGTATTGAGGTTCCCCTGGTTTGTTCCGAGGAACCTATGCAGTTGGGAGGGTCATCATTCCGAGGGAGGGGATCGGCGGTGCGCCGCAAAACAAGAAGGTGTTTCTTCTGCGGGAGAAAGGGACATTTTATTGAGGGGTGTCCATCCCGTACTGTACTGAGCAAGAAGTCGCCGGAAAACTATTAATCCCAGGTTGTGTGGTGGACGACAATCTGGGAGTATGTATTTCGTCCCCAAGTCCGTCTCAGTTTCTCGTACCAGCGGAGGTGGTGGTAGGTACGAGAACTGAGAGGATTTCTGTTCTTCTGGATAGTGGGGCCGCGGCTAATCTGGTGGACGCTCGGTTTGCCCAGGTGCATGGTATGCAACTGAGTGTTTTGGCCAAACCTATCCCTATATTCTCTATTGACGCCAGGCCTCTCGGTCAAGGTAGCTTTGTGCAAGCCGTGCATAACATAGACCTTCGAGTGGGGGCAATACATAAAGAACTATTGTCTTGTTATGTGTTGGAGGGCCTTCCCACTCCTATTGTGTTGGGACTTCCTTGGTTAACTAAACATAACCCAGTTATTAATTGGCAATCCAGAGAGATAAGCCAGTGGGGTGAATTTTGCAATAGTAACTGCATGAACACGGTCATCGGTACGGTCGTGCCTAGAACCTTACCTCTTTTCTGGAGGACTTTGAGGATGTGTTTTCAGAGGAAGGGTGTCAAGAATTACCTCCTCATCGCGCATATGACTGTGCTATAAAATTGCTTCCTGATGCTAAGTTACCAAAATCTAGGTTATATAACCTTTCTGGTCCTGAGAGGCAAGCTATGAAGGATTACATTTCGGAAAGTCTGGCCAAGGGGCATATTAGACCTTCATCTTCCCCAGTGGCGCGGGGTTCTTCTTTGTGAAGAAAAAAGATGGAGGCCTACGCCTTGCCTGGATTTCCGTGAGCTTAATCGGATTACGGTCCGAGATCCGTATCCGCTCCCACTTATTCCTGATCTCTTCAATCAGATTGTGGGCGCCAAATGGTTTCTAAGTTGGATCTCAGGGGGGCGTATAATCTGATTAGGATAAAGGAGGGGGATGAGTGGAAGACGGCGTTTAACACTCCGGAGGGACATTATGAGAACCTTGTCATGCCTTTCGGTCTGACTACTGCCCCGGGGTGTTTCAACATTTTGTTAATGACATCTTTCGCCACCTAGTGGGACAGTTTGTTGTCATTTATCTAGATGACATCTTAATTTACTCGCCGGATCTTGTGTCTCATCAGGAGCATGTGAGACAAGTGTTGCATATCTTGCGAGATAATAAACTGTACGCCAAATGGGAGAAGTGTGTATTCGCCGTACAAGAACTTCAGTTTTTAGGATTCTTGGTTTCAGCTTCTGGTTTCCGTATGGACCCTGGGAAAGTGAAGGCTGTGCTTGAATGGGATCGGCCAGAGGATCTTAAAGCACTGCAGCGTTTCCTGGGGTTTGCTAACTACTACCGGAAATTTATTCGTAATTTCTCATCCGTTGTCAAACCTCTCACTGACATGAACAAAAAAAGGGACGGATTTTTCTAGGTGGTCTGACAAAGCTTGTCAAGCATTTTCCTCCTTGAAAAAATGTTTTGCTTCAGCACCCATACTCATCCAACCTGATGCATCACAACCGTTCATTGTGGAGGTAGACGCATCTGACGTAGGAGTGGGTGCGGTATTATCTCAAGGTCCGTCCCCTGGTAAATGGCATCCGTGCGCTTTCTTCTCTAAAAAATTGTCGTCCGCCGAGAGGAATTATGATGTCGGCAATAGGGAACTCTTGGCCATTAAGTTGGCTTTTGAAGAGTGGCGTCACTTTTTGGAGGGGGCAGTCCACCCGGTCACCGTCATTACTGATCACAAGAACCTGCTGTATTTAGAGTCTGCAAAACGTCTGAATTCCAGACAAGCTAGATGGTCGTTGTTCTTTACCAGGTTTAATTTTGTCGTCACATATCGTCCTGGGTCAAAAAATGTAAAGGCTGATGCCTTATCTCGTAGTTTCCCGGGGGCCGGGAAGACGGATGACCCGGTTCCTATTCTTCAGGAGGGAGTTGTGGTGTCGGCTGTATGCTCTGAGCTTGAGGAGGAGGTATTGGAGGCTCAGGGGGACGCCCCTGTAGGACCTCCAGGGAAACTGTTTGTTCCAGATCAGTTAAGACAAAAGGTTATCGAGGCACATCATAATTCTGCTTTGGCAGGACACCCAGGGAGTAAAGCAACTGTAGATCTCGTTTCTCGCCGGTTTTGGTGGCCTAACTTAAATAAAGAGGTGGTAACTTTTGTCGCGTCCTGTGGGGTATGTGCGCGCTCTAAGACCCCACATACCCGTCCGTCTGGGGCCCTTTTACCGTTGAAAATCCCGGAGCGTCCATGGACCCATCTGTCTATGGACTTCATTACGGACCTTCCTCCGTCTTCAGGTAAAACTGTCATACTAGTTGTAGTTGACAGGTTCAGCAAAATGGCACATTTTATTGCTCTTCCTAATGCTAAAACTCTGGCGCAGGTGTTTATTGGGGAGATTGTGAGACTTCACGGGTTGCCTTCCGATGTGGTGTCGGATCGGGGGTCTCAGTTTGTGTCCAAATTCTGGAAGGCATTTTGTTCTCGTCGGGGATGCAGTTGTCATTTTCTTCGGCTTTTCATCCGCAGACCAATGGTCAGACAGAGCTCTGAATCAGAGCTTAGAGACATATCTCCGGTGTTTTGTCTCAGAGAACCAAGAGGACTGGTCTTCTTTCTTGCCTCTGGCAGAGTTCGCTCTTAACAATAGGCGGAGCGAGTCCACTGGTAAGTCCCCGTTTTTTTGGGGCATATGGTTTTCACCCCCAGTTTTGTACTTTCAATGGGGGGGGCTCTTCTGGGGTTCCTGAGGAGGAACGATTTTCGTCGTCACTTGCTTCAGTGTGGAGAGGAGTGCTTAATAATCTGAGCACTATGGGGAACCGATACAAACGTATGGCTGATAGGAGGAGAGTGTCTGGTCCGGACCTAAGTGTGAACGATCTGGTATGGTTGTCTACCAAGAATATAAAACTTAAGGTTCCCTCCTGGAAACTGGGTCCCAGGTTCATCGGGCCATACAGGATCAGTTCAATAGTTAATCCGGTGGCTTTCCGTCTTGACCTCCCTCCTACATTTAAAATCCACAATGTGTTCCACAAATCGTTGCTTAAGAGGTACGTGGCACCAGTTATACCGTCACCTCTACCTCCTCCTCCAGTGGTGGTCAATGGTAATTTGGAGTTTCAGGTATCGAAGATCATTGACTCACGTCTGAATCGCCGGTCCCTTCAGTACCTTGTTCATTGGAGGGGGTATGGTCCTGAGGAGAGGATGTGGGTTTCTGCGTCGGATATTAACGCAGACCGTTTGGTTCGGGCCTTCCACACTACTCACCCAGATAGACCAGGCCCTGAGGGTCCAGAGGCCCTCGTAGAAGGGGGGGTACTGTCACGGGTGTGTCGCGGCGGAGATCGTCGCGATTGCACACCCTGACTTCGCACAGCTGAGTTTCTGGTGCTGGGTGTTTTTCGGCACTGAGGGAGTTAATTCTTTCTCTCTCGGTGCTGGGCTGACCAGCCTCGCCCAGCTGCGATTGATGTTTTGTTAATTAGCTTCCTTCATATACCTGCTGGTCTGCTGGGGAAGTTGCCGGTGAAAGCATTCATTCAGACCAGCAGAGCGGATCGTTTCTGAGAAGACTTAAGCTAAGAGTGCTGTTGTGGTTTTTCCTCTCCTCGCTTATTGTTTATCTCCTTAACCTTTTGTGTTCCTCTGTAGTGGAAGTGTTGTATGCAAGGCTGTGTTTTTTCTTTACCCCTTGTCTGTCTCGTTTGTCTTAGACTGTGTGTAAGCTGTGACCTGCCCATTCCCTTTGGTGGTAATCAGGGTCCTTCTCAGGACTAGATTACAGTGGTCAGGGATCTACAGGAGACAGGGTTACGCTGGCGGCCTGGACCTCTGTACCATTAACAGTACCTCCAGGTAGAGGACTAGTCAGGACCCCAGTTCAGGGTCAGCATAGACCCCGGTCCACCTCTATCCAGAGACAGCGTGACACGTACACAGTATTGACCCACAATACATAGGATATTATGTCAGGTAAGACATTGCTGGCAGATACTATGTATACATGTGATTTTTCTATTATATGAAATATAGAGTGTTGTCTCATTAGATATATGTTACTATCATTAGAATATATCTGTTATACGTCGTGACAACACCACAGTCCAACTTTTCTGTGTTGCGCCACTATTATTTTTTGCCATTGGTCGATCCATTTTTCATACATCTTATCAATGGACACCATTTATCTTCTTTCCACCAAAAGGTTCCATTCTGTGCCACATTGTATGTAATTATTAGGCCACAGCATAAATTTCAAAGGAAGAAATTTGCCATCTCACAGATTGACAAGCACGTCAATATTCTGAACCATCAGGCCGCCTAACGGTAATTTAACAACATGTATGTTAGTCTTCAGGACATGCACACATGGTGTTAAAAAATCCAGCCTCCTCCAACCCCTTCAGCTGGCCATTCCATCTCCAAAATTGGGGCATTTCTCACACCAATATCTCCCTTTTTGTAAGCTAATTAACATGATAGTGCTAATGGAGCAGAAAATACAACATTTGGGTAAGTATAACGGCTATATAGATAAATCCATAAAGAAGATGAAGGCACCTGTGGAGAACTTGATCTTGCTGAGGACATGGCCACTTTTTAAGGGCTAGTTACACACATAGGTGGTGTTGAGAAATTCCCAAATGTGTCTCTCTGAAGTCCAATAGTTGCAGATTGTGCCATCGTCCTTTTCATCTATTGATGAGACATTCTTTCATTGTCTGATCAAAGTACTTCAGCATTAGGGAAGTTAAATTCATCTTTCTAAAACTTGATCTTGCGGAAGGAAGGATCATTCTTTAAGCGGTAAGGACAAAATGTTATTGTCCAGAACCTACTAAATATGTCACACCACAGTCCAACTTTTCTGTGTTGCGCCACTATTATTTTTGCCATTGGTCGATCCATTTTTCATACATCTTATCAATGGACACCATTTATCTTCTTTCCACCAAAAGGTTCCATTCTGTGCCACATTGTATGTAATTATTAGGCCACAGCATAAATTTCAAAGGAAGAAATTTGCCATCTCACAGATTGACAAGCACGTAAATATTCTGAACCATCAGGCCGCCTAACGGTAATTTAACAACATGTATGTTAGTCTTCAGGACATGCACACATGGTGTTAAAAAATCCAGCCTCCTCCAACCCCTTCAGCTGGCCATTCCATCTCCAAAATTGGGGCATTTCTCACACCAATATCTCCCGTTATGTAAGCTAATTAACATGATAGTGCCTGATGGAGCAGAAAATACAAAACTTGGATAACTATAACGGCTACATAGATAAATCCATAAAGAAGATGAAGGCACTGTGGAGAACTTGATCTTGCTGAGGACATGGCCACATTTTAAGGCTAGTTACACACATAGGTGGTGTTGAGAAATTCTCAAATGAGTCTCTCTGAAGTCCAATAGTTGCGAATTGTGCCATCGTCCTTTTCATCTATTGATGAGACATTCTTTCATTGTCTGATAAAAGTACTTCAGCTTTAGGGAAGTTAAATTCATCTTTCTAAAACTTGATCTTGCGGAAGAAAGGATCATTCTTTAAGAGGTAAGGACAAAAATGTTATTGTCCAGAACCTACTAAATATGTCACACCACAGTCCAACTTTTCTGTGTTGCGCCACTATTATTTTTGCCATTGGTCGATCCATTTTCATATATCTTATCAATGGACACCATTTATCTTCTTTCCACCAAAAGGTTCCATTCTGTGCCACATTGTATGTATTATTAGGCCACAGCATAAATTTCAAAGGAAGAAATTTGCCATCTCACAGATTGACAAACACGTCAATATTCTGAACCATCAGGCCGCCTAACAGTAATTTAACAACATGTATGTTAGTCTTCAGGACATGCACACATGGTGTTAAAAAATCCAGCCTCCTCCAACCCCTTCAGCTGGCCATTCCATCTCCAAAATTGGGGCATTTCTCACACCAATATCTCCCATTATGTAAGCTAATTAACATGATAGTGCCTGATGGAGCAGAAAATACAACACTTGGGTAACTATAACGGCTACATAGATAAATCCATAAAGAAGATGAAGGCACCTGTGGAGAACTTGATCTTGCGAGGACATGGCCACATTTTAAGGGCTAGTTACACACATAGGTGGTGTTGAGAAATTCCCAAATGTGTCTCTCTGAAGTCCAATAGTTGCAGATTGTGCCATCGTCCTTTTCATCTATTGATGAGACATTCTTTCATTGTCTGATCAAAGTACTTCAGCATTAGGGAAGTTAAATTCATCTTTCTAAAACTTGATCTTGCGGAAGGAAGGATCATTCTTTAAGCGGTAAGGACAAAATTGTTATGTCCAGAACCTACTAAATAAGTCACACCACAGTCCAACTTTTCTGTGTTGCGCCACTATTTTTTTTGCCATTGGTCGATCCATTTTCATACATCTTATCAATGGACACCATTTATCTTCTTTCCACCAAAAGGTTCCATTCTGTGCCACATTGTATGTAATTATTAGGCCACAGCATAAATTTCAAAGGAAGAAATTTGCCATCTCACAGATTGACAAGCACGAAATATTCTGAACCATCAGGCCGCCTAACGGTAATTTAACAACATGTATGTTAGTCTTCAGGACATGCACACATGGTGTTAAAAAATCCAGCCTCCTCCAACCCCTTCAGCTGGCCATTCCATCTCCAAAATTTGGGGCATTTCTCACACCAATATCTCCCGTTATGTAAGCTAATTACATGATAGTGCCTGATGGAGCAGAAAATACAAAACTTGGATAACTATAACGGCTACATAGATAAATCCATAAAGAAATGAAGGCACCTGTGGAGAACTTGATCTTGCTGAGGACATGGCCACATTTTAAGGGCTAGTTACACACATAGGTGGTGTTGAGAAATTCTCAAATGGTCTCTCTGAAGTCCAATAGTTGCGAATTGTGCCATCGTCCTTTTCATCTATTGATGAGACATTCTTTCATTGTCTGATCAAAGTACTTCAGCTTTAGGGAAGTTAAATTCATCTTTCTAAAACTTGATCTTGCGGAAGAAAGGATCATTCTTTAAGAGGTAAGGACAAATGTTATTGTCCAGAACCTACTAAATATGTCACACCACAGTCCAACTTTTCTGTGTTGCGCCACTATTTTTTTGCCATGGTCGATCCATTTTTCATATATCTTATCAATGGACACCATTTATCTTCTTTCCACCAAAAGGTTCCATTCTGTGCCACATTGTATGTAGTTATTAGGCCACAGCATAAATTTCAAAGGAAGAAATTTGCCATCTCACAGATTGACACACAGTAATATTCTGAACCATCAGGCCGCCTAACAGTAATTTAACAACATGTATGTTAGTCTTCAGGACATGCACAATGGTGTTAAAAAATCCAGCCTCCTCCAACCCCTTCAGCTGGCCATTCCATCTCCAAAATTGGGGCATTTCTCACACCAATATCTCCCATTATGTAAGCTAATTAAACATGATAGTGCCTGATGGAGCAGAAAATACAACACTTGGTAACTATAACGGCTACATAGATAATCCATAAAGAAGATGAAGCACCTGTGGAGAACTTGATCTTGCTGAGGACATGGCCCCATTTTAAGGGCTAGTTACACACATAGGTGGTGTTGAGAAATTCCAAATGAGTCTCTCTGAAGTCCAATAGTTGCAGAATTGTGCCATCGTCCTTTTCATCTATTGATGAGACATTCTTTCATTGTCTGATCAAAGTACTTCAGCTTTAGGGAAGTTAAATTCTCTTTCTAAACTTGATCTTGCGGAAGGAAGGATCATTCTTTAAGGGTAAGGACAAAATGTTATTGTCCAGAACCTACTAAATATGTCACACCACAGTCCAACTTTTCTGTGTTGCCCACTTTTTTTTTTTGGTCGATCATTTTTCAGATTTCATCTGACACAATTGATCATCTTTCACAAAAGGTTCCATTCTGCTGCCACTGTATATTTACCACACATATGTGTCTAAAAGGAAGAAATTTGCCATCTCACAGATTGACAAGCACGTAATATTCTGAACCATCAGGCCGCCTAACGGTAATTTAACAACATGTATGTTAGTCTTCAGGACATGCACACATGGTGTTAAAAAATCCAGCCTCCTCCAACCCTTCAGCTGGCCATTCCATCTCCAAAATTGGGGCATTTCTCACACAATATCTCCTTATGTAAGCTAATTAACATGATAGTGCTGATGGAGCAGAAAATACAACACTTGGGTAACTATAACGGCTACATAGATAAATCCATAAAGAAGATGAAAGGACCTGTGGAGAATTATCTTGCGAGGGGATGGCCCTTTTTTTAAGGGAGTAAAAATAGGGGTTTAGAAATTCCCAAAGGTTCTTTTAATCCAAAAGTTGGATTTTTGGGCCTCGTCCTTTTATTATTATGAGAAATTTTTTTATTGTTGATCAAAATACTTCCCTTTGGGGTTTAAAACATCTTTCTAAAACTTTATCTTCGGGAAAGGAAAGGGTCCCTTCTTTTTAAAGGGGGGAAAAAAAATTTTTGTCCAAAATACTAAAAATGTCACACCCCATCCAAAATTTTTGGTTCCCCCAAAAATTTTTTTCCCTTTGGCGATCCATTTTTAATTCTTATCAAGGACACCCTTTTCTTTTTCCACCAAAATTCCATTCTTCCCCACTTATTTAAATTTTTACCACAGATAATTCAAAATGAAATTTGCCCTCTCAAGATTAAACACGTAAAAAAAAAATTCTGAACCACAGGCCGCCTAACGGTAATTTAACAACTGATGTTAGTCTTAGGAATGCAACATGGTGTTTAAAAATCCCGTCTCCTCCAACCCCTTCAGCTGGGCCCTTCCATCTCCCAAAAATTTGGGGGATTTCTCACAAAATCCCCGTTATGTAAGCTAATTAACATGAAAGTGCCCAGGGGCAGAAAAACAACACTTGGGTAAATATAACGGGTACATAATAAATCCAAAAAGAAGATAAGGCCCTGTGGAAACTTGATCTTGCTGAGGAACATGGCCCCATTTTAAGGGGTATTACACACATAGGGGGTGTTGAAAATTCCAAATGATTTAAATTACAACAGTATTTGTCCTTGTGCAGTTTAGCCTGCAGCAGCAGGCATTTTCCAGGGGCACCACGAGAGGAACGGACTCACCCCATACATGCTTAGTCTTCTTCTGCTTAGAATTTAGAGCATATATTTTTGCTCTTCATTTTGGTCTTATACTTCATGTTCTTCTGCTTTTAGATCTTCTGCTTATTGTTCTTGTGTCTCTTGTCCGTATCTTGTATTTGTAGCACAATCTTGTACCAGCTGATGTTACTGGGACACGGTTACTAAGCAGGAGGTACCTGTGCTCCAAAGCACTACCAAGACAGCAGACGTTGCTGGAACTCGGATACCAAGATGGAGGCACCTAGGCCAAAGGCACTGCGGAGAACCAGTTGACGGTACTGGAACCCGGAGGTAGCAGAAGGTACAAGAGCCAATGCAAGTAACGAGGACCAGCTGACTGTGCTGGAACCCGAGGGGCAGCAGAAGGAAAAGAGCCAATGGCACAACCGAGGACCAGCTGACGTTACTGGACACGGTTACTAAGCAGGAAGGTACCTGTGCTCCAAAGCACTACCAAGGACCAGCAGACGTTGCTGGAACTCGGATACGAGATGGAGGCACCTAGGCCAAAGGCACTGCGGAGAACCAGTTGACGGTACTGGAACCCGGACGGGTAGCAGAAGGTACAAGAGCCAATGCAAGTAACGAGGACCAGCTGACTGTGCTGGAACCCGGAGGGGCAGCAGAAGGAAAAGAGCCAATGGCACAACCGAGGACCAGCTGACGTTACTGGACACGGTTACTAAGCAGGAGGTACCTGTGCTCCAAAGCACTACCAAGGACCAGCAGACGTTGCTGGAACTCGGATACCGAGATGGAGGCACCTAGGCCAAAGGCACTGCGGAGAACCAGTTGACGGTACTGGAACCCGGACGGGTAGCAGAAGGTACAAGAGCCAATGCAAGTAACGAGGACCAGCTGACTGTGCTGTAACCCGGAGGGGCAGCAGAAGGAAAAGAGCCAATGGCACAACCGAGGACCAGCTGACGTTACTGAACCCCAGTAACACAGGAGCAAGTGTTGACTGTGCTAACAGCACTTCCGAGCAACAACTGGCGGTGTTGGAGCCCAGGGTCAAGGAGGATGTTTAAATACTAGATCAAGTAATTTCCTTGTTACCTGTCAATTTTAATGTCTATACTTCAAACAAGAGAAAGATAACCTTTACTACCATAAGATGATGATTTCATTTAAACTAATATCTAATAAATAAAGAATTGACAAACATAAACACATACATTAACATGTTGAACAGCAATGCAAACCACAAAATAAATTAGTTAAGGAATCTGCTATACGGTTGTACATAAAAGCATACAAGTACATATCTGAATCCATTAATGATGGATAAGTAACAGTATGTACACCATTTTTATTGTATAGACAATGAATGTCTGACTTCAAAACATCATCACATTACAAGTTTATCTGTGATATTACTAAAATGTTCCATTTGCTGAATAATGTCACTAAATATTTTATACAAAATTATACAATTTCCATCATGTAATACTCATAATATGTGGCAATAATCATTTTTATTAACAAACATAACCTTTAAAAAGTGCAAGTGCATGTAAAAATTGCTATTTAGGGACTGGACTTTCATTTGGGAAAGCATGACAAAAATAGAAAAGGTATATATAGATAAAAATGCTAGCCACGTGGTGAATTGCGATGAAAACTGTACCTAATTAAAGTGTCGTATACTACAAATTTTTTTTAATGTTTTAAAAAAGGGGTACAGGGATGTTGCTTGTGCCTTTTTTTTGACGCCGATCCCTTTCCCTGCTGAGACGCTTGGGGGTATGAACATTTTGGTGCGTTTTTCACGCAGTCTCGGGGAATAACCCACACTTAACCTTTAATTTTTTCGATTTCTTTTCAATTACAAGATGAAAAGGGCAGGGAGAAAGGGCCCAAAAAGGGTCGTGGAGTTTCTTCGGGGGAGGACGTGGGGTTCTGTGGCTGCTGGGGGCCCCCATGACACAGCTTTCACATTTTCCCCGGAGCTTTTCCTTTAGGGCCCTTTTTTGTGGGGCTCGGAGTCCCCCCCCTGTGCGGGAAGAACAAATTGAAGCCTTTGTTGTTTGGATGTCAGCCAATGCTCGACTTAAATTTGCTTCCACCTCCTCTCAGGACCACAGCATTTTGGGAAACCATCTTCCTTCACCCCCGGAAAATTCCCCAGGCAGTCAGAGAGTTCTGGAAAGGAGCCAGCTGAGTGTCGCTTCTGTTCTAAAATTATTGGCTTTGCAACGGGGGGCCCAGCCAAGCAGCATTCGTAATGTGAAAGGGGAGTATGCAGTGATGGCAACAGCTGTGTCTCTCTGAATTGAAGGGGGGTGAGACAGTGCGATGGTCAGCAACCCCCAGAAGCATCTGAGATGTGAGACCCAGATGCCGTTTTGTTGGCAGGGTGCGGCCGACCACCCAACACGGGTTTTGGAAGGGGGTAGTGGAGATATAGGGCCAAGACCCACAGGATGAGGGAACGGAGGTGTGGGGGCGCTAGAGGAATAATAATAATATTTATTTATATAGGCCATCTATTTCCGGGAGCGCTTACAGTTTTCAGTTTTTAGAACACAAGTCATAATAACAACGTTAACAATACAATAATTTTTAAACTAAATAAGGGCGCCCCTCCGTGACAGCTTACAAGTAAATGGTGGGGGAGAAAAAGTTAGGGTTTAATACAATGGTGCTTTCAAAGTGTTCCCGCATCTTAAGGGGGTGAGGGATGGAGATATGAAAGGCTAGAGACACACACACAATAACAGAAACTAGAATGACTTTGATTTGAATGTATGGCCGCTCTAAAAATGTGTTTTTTAGGGCGTGAAAACCCTGCAAAAGGGATAGTCCTAATTTTTGGGTAAGCATTCCAGGGATTGGCGTGGAAGGGGAAATCTTGGGTCGGGAGTGGGAGGTGTATTAGTGCAGAGGTTATCGAAAGTCTTTGCAAGGCAGCATCGGGTTAGGCCGATAGATAGAAATGAGGGGGAGGTAGGGGGGGGCTGCACTGTGGGGCTTTTTTGGGGGAGAACCGACTTTGGTTGAAAACTGGGGGAGGCTAGAGAAATGGTTAGTGATAGAAGGAAAAGAGGAGACATTGCCCCAACGGTACAAACGGGGGGAGAGTTGGCTGCAGATCGGTTGCCTGTGCCCCCATTTTTGGCACCTTTTCGGGCAGTTGTCTTCCAAAAGTAAAAAAACGTGCGCCCCCAGGCTGCACTGCGTGGCCCTTTTTTTTCACACACTTGCACATGTATTTGCATGTGAAAGCAAGTGTGAAATCAAAAATTAAAAATAGCTAAAATTCAGTCCCCTCAATACCAAAATATGTGGAAAAATGTGCGGAAAAAGCAGTAGTTGATTTACAAAGGACACCAAAAGGATGTAGGCCAACCTACGCAGCACCTACATTTTCAGTTGTTTGAACCCTCTTCATCGAGTCCACCCCTTGGTTATGCCCCTCACAGGACGCCATGGAAGAACCTGGGCCGTTGTCCCGAGAAAATGTTATTCCACCAAAAGCAGCAAGTTCCCGCATCCTCACACTCCCAGGGGAAAAAAAGCCATCGGTGCACAGGATGGGATAAAAAAAAACGGCATACTCGCAAACATGCCGAGCCGGCTCTGATGCTGGCATTGCAAAACCTGTCCCTTGAAATGCTGTATTCGGGGGTTGGGACGCAGTTCCGTAACTGAATTCATTGTCAATCCCCAATACAATGTGCCAAGCGATTCATTTCAGCGGGCCAAGCCGTCCCTGGTCTAAAAGCATGTTGAGGGAAAAAATTAAACTGGCCAAAAGCCCTCAGTAGCAGGCCCATGACCCCCGAGCGGGGCCCCTACCAATTGTTATGATCTGCTAAACCAGTAAGGAAAAAAGGGGAATTTCTGTCCCTACATAAAAAACTAAGCTAATCCCTACGATGTAACGGGGAACCCTGCCCTGCGCCCAGCCCCAAAAAGCCCTCATTAGTGTGAACAAAAATATAGTTGCGGGGAGTAATCCTACAAGATTGGGATTGAAAAAGGTGGACACTCCTAACAAAAAATTGTGCAGGGATAATTAAACAGAAAAAAAATATTTTGTGACCTAAATCAAGCAAAACGACGTTAAGGCCCTAACACCCGGCTGCTTAACAAAAAAATAAAATGAAGTCAAAAAAGCCAAAGGGGGGAGCCAGAAAATAAAAAAAGGTCATGTGAAGCAACGAAACAAAACCAAAACAGAGGGTTCTAAACCCATGGCCCGGGGACAATCCTTTCCCTCACTGCCCTTTGGGGTAATGTTGTGCAGCCGGGTACTGTCTTGCGAGTGGCGCTGTAGTGTTCTGCCAACTCCGGGGTTGCGGAATAAGTTTAACCCATTGACCTTTTTCCCCTTTTCCTTTTCAGAATCACGTGCAGGGGCCGTCACGGGGCTACCTCCACATGGACCCGTGAACGTTTACCGTTGGCCGTATGGCCGCCGTGTCAAAAGCAACAGGCCATCCGGGAAATTAATTTCCATGGGGAAAAATAGCCAAACAGCGCAGGAGCTCTGTAAATGCCATAAAGCAGGAGAGCGACGTGTGGGTTTTTGGGGAGAATCTGGGGAGGGGTTGGTAGTGTGTGACAATGGCAAAAACTGGTGTCGCTCTGGGCCTTTGGGAACCTCACTCCAACCCTTTGTCTTGTGCTCAACTTGGCTGCAGAGTTTTTTGAGGGGGCTACCCGGGTTTTTTACACTGCTGCACAAGGTCCGCCCAATGCGCCACTTGCGAGTTCCCATGGCCAATCGCTGATTGCAGCTCTGCAAAGCGATTTTTCCCTTATGAACATCGCATTTATGTGACTACCCCCCGGTGAATTCCCCGTTACATGTGGACGGTTTTGTGAGCAGCAGCCCCAAAAGTAATGGGTATCAGCGATCAGGGGGCCAGTCAACTCCAATTTTCCCTTAAAACTTACCACTTGGTGGGCCTCTATAATAAGAAAAATAATATTTTTTATTTTTATAGCGCCATAATATTCCGCAGTGCTTTACAGTTTAAAGTTCAAAAAAACAATATAATTAAAAACGTTAACAATACAATAATTAAGCAAATCAGCCCCCCCGCTGGTGGAAAAGTTTCAATTACAATGGGGGGGGGAACAAAGTACGGTTTTTTTTTTTTTAAAATGAGGGTCCACCCTTTTTTAAGGAAGTGAGGGATGCATGGAGATAGTAAATGGGCTCACCACAAAATTTTACCAAGAATGACTTTGATTAGTGAATGTGATGGCCCTGTGAACAAATGTTTTTTGGGGGAGCGCCTAAAAAATCCAAATTGCGGATAGCCCTAATTTTTGGGGGTAACATTCCAGGGATTGGCGCAGCGGGGTGAAGTTTTTGGTTTGGGGATGGGAGGTAGGTTAGTGCGGGTTATGAAGGTCGTTTGCAGAGTCAGAGTCTTAGGCCGAAAAATTTAAATAAGGGAGGAGATGTAGGGGGTCTGCGTGTGGAAGTTTTGTTGGGGAAAAACCCATAATTAAAATTTGGATTCCCTATAATGAATGGGCAGCCACTGCAGTGTAATGAGTGGCAAATATTTTATAAAGGGTTTTCTCCACTTTTTTGCTGGTTTGATGATCAACGCGGATGGCGATGCAGATGACCCTGTCACCTGACTGTCCCCCTTACTCCTGCTTCAAAAAACCTGCAAGCACTAAGCTGAGGTTTTGAAGAGGTGGAGGATGAGGATCCAAATTCCATCACCTTTGGAGTCAGCGCCGTTTTCCCTACAAAGGGCTGGGGATTTTCAAAGTACCATGCTGTTAAAAAATTAAACTCCAGAGTCGCGTCTATATTTTCAAAACCATTACAACTTTTTTGTATTTTAAAAGCACATAATGTACATTTTTTGTCTTCCTTTTGTAATGCTATTGTTTTCCATAAACTGATTTTACAAAAATATGATACAAGTTTTTAAATTTTGGTTTTAAATTTTGTAAATTTATATGTTTTTGAGGATTTTGGGGAGGAGGTTTGAGGGGGATAAATGGGGGAGGAAGACACCCGCCCCGGGGGGGTAACAATGCTTGTATATGTAGACAAGGGTGGGGTGATGCACAGCGGGCGGAGGACGCCCTTGCGGGGAAAACGTTTTTGGGCCCGTTGGGAGTCGCCACATGTTATTTCATGTGCGTGGTGAAAAAACGACCCCCGCATCGAAACATTCACCCCACGTTGTTTAAATTGGGTGTAAACCCTCCTAGCCCCGCTCCCCGGGAAACTTCAAAGCCTATACACCGTTGAAGGGGAGCGAAAAATGGGGAAAGTCCCAAGACACACTGGTGAAATCCAAAATGTTCTCATTCCAGCCGGAGCACTGTGCTGCTCTGATTTTAAAAGCGCCTTTTGCGTCGAGGCAGTGGAGGGGCTCTGCAAAAAGAGGGAACAAGCAGGGCCCCTTTCCAGGCAAAAATATGTTCCAATGTGCGAAGTTTTGTGGAGCGCCCCAAGCTACACCATCCGGCGGCTCCCGTCAGCGGAGGGAACATTTCCGAAGATGGGGAAGAACTGTCTTGCCCTCTCAGTGTACTTCAGATGGCTCTTCCCCCTTCAAGTTTTGGTCCTAAAACTGGATACATGGCCAGGCTTTGCCAGTATGCATTGGGGGCTGGTTACTGCTGCCAGTGTATTATCGGAGCGGTCTTTACGCTGCGGTGGTGTACAAAAAGACCGTTGCATCACAACCCACGAAAATTGTAGAACGGTTTACTTTTCTGAAAATGAATGGGCAGGATTCTCCCTGAATTTGGCCTGCCCGGGTTTTTCATTTTAACAAATGGTTGGCAACTTTTTCCCATTCTCCTGTTATTTTCTCTTTCCCCAAAATGGCTTACCCCTGGGAAAACATCCCAGTTGCGCTCAAAGTGTGTGTCCCACCAATCAAAAGCATGTGAAGGGGGGTTTCAGTAAGCCTGTTTTCCCCCGTGTGTGCCGGCAAAAATTATGCTACCTACCCCCATTTGAAAAAAAAATGACATGTTAAAGTGGCTATGTTTTCACTAGATATCGGCAAACCCCCTTATTTCTAAGCTGTAAAAAATGAAACGTAAAATTTAAAACCAAATTCAATGTTAGGTTGGTAACAAATCTGTAAAAAAAAATTGTGAAATTATGGAGATATCCACATGTCTAACAAAATGCTACCAAAAAAAGCATACTTTCTATGGGTATGATGGTGAACCTTTCAATCCCTAACTTTGACCAATCCAACTCAATCAGCTCAATGCTGCAATGTTGGAAGTGCTAATGGGGTTGAACTTTGACAACAGCGCAGTGCAAGGTATCCTTCTGTGTTCTTTGGGTTTTAATAAAAAGCATACAAGTAAATATAAAAATACATTGTTTATTAAGGGACTGATTTTACACCGTAAAATTGTGAAAAAAAATGGGTGTAGCTATTCCTCTTCAAAATTACTTTTATTTGTTCATTTAAAAAAAAAATATTTTTGTTAAAAAATTTAAAAACCCCGTTCGTAGCTGTGAAAGGCCCGTTTGGGTTTCTTTATATTGTTTGAACCAAGATTGTTACGGATGAAGCACTCACTGTAATTAATTTGAAATTTTTTAAAAAAGAATAAAGCAGCACCAATTTTAGAAAAATGACAAGGGTGAGCCGGACGACATCCAAGTACACGCAGCGGGGTTTAAAAAGTAAGGAGCGTTTATCTTTCAATTTAAAAAAAAAAAAAAATAAAAATACCTCACAGCTGAGTGAACACTGAAACACAAAATATTCCAATCTGTGAAAAGGTACCCTTTTTGTACTTCTATGTGTTTTCAACCATGTTTGTTACGGATGGAAGCGGTACACTAATAGATTAGATTTTTTTTAAAGGAATGTACAGAACCAATTTGGGTAAGAAAAGGGTGAGCCACTGAACAGCTCACAGAGTACAACAGCAGTGCTTGACAATTTAATGGAGGGATCTGCACTCAAAAAAAAAAAAAAACACGACGAATTTAACACTGAAAAACAACTGTCCACAACTGTGAAAGGCACTCCTTGTGTACTTCTATAGTGTTTGCAACCAATGTATTGTTACGGTGGGAAACGGTCACACTAATTTGAATTAGATTTATTTTAAATGGAAAGTGCAGAACCAATTGGAGATAAATGAAAGGATGAGCCACTGAGACACGTCAGCAGAGTACAAGAGCGGCTGAAAAAGTAATGGAGCGGGTTTGTTCACTCAAAAAAGTAAAAAACAAGATGAAGTGAACACTGAAACACATGTCCACAATCTGTGAAAGGTACCCCTTTTTTACTTCTTTTGTGTTTGCAACCAAAGTATTGATACGGAGGAAGCGCGTCACACTAATGATTGATTTTTTTTCCCCTAAAAAGGAGCACACCAATTAGGAAAAATTGAAAAGGGTGAGGCTGACACACCTCACAGACTACAACCGCAGTGGTTGAAGAATAACTGGAGCGTGATTGCATCAAAAAATCAAAAAACCCCACGACTGCAGTGAACCTGAAACACAACTATTCACTATCTTGAAAAGTCCTTCTTACTTCTTTGTGTTGAACCCTGTATTTATACGGATGGGAAACACGCACATAAAGATTTGATTTTTTTCTAATATAAAGGAGCTGCACAATTCCCCTAAATAAAAAAAAAAAAAAAAAGTCGTGCACGTGAAATGCCCCCAAAAAAGCGGGGATGCAGAGAAAACTCAGCGTCCCCGCCTGTCACACACACACCTGACAGAGGTTAAAACAACACTGGCAAAAGAAAACTTTACACAGCGGTTTTTGGTAAACAGCCCCCTCAACACAGTAGTACACAAAAAGCAAAATCAACTGCCCCCAGAGTAGCCAGCACGTTCTGTCCAATGGTTACAGACAGTGAGTAAAATGGCTGGGGGCGCCTTTTTAGTGCATTTGACATCATTTCAGCACCCAATCCAGCCATGCCTTGTTAAGATGCCCCGCATCATTAAGGGATGTGCCCAACTTCGAGGACCTCATTGGCGACTAAAATACATTGCCCTCAAAGAATTAGGGAACTTCCGATTCCGGTTAGATATTAAAAAAAGTATGGGAATTAAAGTACAAAATTCCGATAACGCAAATTATGGCCGATACCCGTTCTTGCGTATCGGAAGCTCAACACTAAAAATGAGTCTCTTGAAGTCCAATATTGCAATTGTGCCATTCCCCTTTTTAAAACTTTGTTGGGGCATTCTTTTATTGTTGATCAAAAATACTTCAGCTTTAGGGAAGTTAAATTTCTTTCTAAAAATTATCTTGCGGAAGGAAAGGGCATTTTTAAGCGGTAAGACAAAATGTATTGTCCGAACTATAAAAATGCAACCCAGTCCAATTTTTTGTGTTGCCCTATTTTTTTTGCCTTGGTCATCCATTTTAAAATATCTTTCAATGGACACATTTATCTTCTTTCCCCAAAGGTTCCATTCTGTGCCCCTTGTATTAATTTTTAGGCCCAGTAAATTTAAAAGGAAGAAATTTGCCATTCACAGATTGACAAGCCTAAATATTCTGAACCATCAGGCGCCAAAACAGAAAATTTTAAACAACTGTATTTAGTCTTCAGGACATGCACACATGGTGTTACAAACCCACCCTCCCCCAACCCCTTCGCTGGCCATTCCTTTCCCCCCAAAATTGGGGCATTTCTCACCCCCAAATTTTCCCCCTTTTATGAAAATTAAACATGAAAGGCCTAATGGAGCAAAAAATCAACTTTGGGAAGTATAATGGCTATAAGATAAACCCATAAAAAAGATAAAGGCCCTGGGGGAGAATTTGATTTTGTGGGACAGGCCATTTTTTAAAAGGGTAGTTCCCAACATGGTTTGGGTTGAGAAATTCCCCAAAATGTGCTCTCTGAAGTAAATGTTGCGAATTGTGCCTCGCTTTTCATTATTGATGAGACTTTTTCATTGTCATAAAAGTATTCGCTTTGGGGGAAAAGTTAAATTCCCTTTTCAAAAAATTGATCTTGGGGAAGGAAGGATATTTTTTTAAGAGGAAGGCTGTGTTGGCGATATTGCCGATATCTAAAAATATCGATCGAAATTGTTTCGCCCATAGCACTAAATTCGTCGATATCCGATTTCGATGGGGGAATTTCCCCGTAATCTTGGAACAAATATCGCAAAAAAAAAAAACCCTTTCTTACGTTGTAAACCAAAAATTTTCACAATAGAATAAAATTTTAAAATTTTATTTTAACATTCATTGTGACATATATATACATATATTTATAGTTTTACATTTTAATATAAAATAGACTTGTTTTAATTGCGGGGTTAAAGCCGGACATACCCCCCAGAAGCGACGGGCTCGGTGCCGATTCCCCCAAAAAAACCCGGCTGGCATCAACTTGGGCGTCACGAAAAGGATTCTTAGCTCGCTTAAGCGATCCTGGTGCCTGAATTAATGGTTTTGTGTTTAGAATTTCTAAATTTATCAGAGAATGTATTTGCCCTTTTTCAGCCATATCTGCGTCAGCGAGGCACGGGAAGAAAAAGGGCTTGCTCTTCGTGGGGTTCATCAGTGGCGCAAAACGATGGCCGACCACTGTAAAGGTCTGCAATGTACATCGTGCCCCCCCCAGCTTAGTTCCGCCCTCATCCCCAGTGTCGGAAACTAACCGAAGGCCCGCCTTACAAAGAGGGGCCCCCCTTCCCGATGCTAAGACACATGTGATTGGCAGGATGGTAAGGACACGAGCGAATGTTTAAGGGATGGGGGGTCAACCAGGCTTCCCCCCCTGGAAGCGACCCGTCGCCACGGAAACACCCTTGGGCACCCGGCCCGGAAACCCCCC